>JAHNEJ010001193.1:0-194001 GCA_022559845.1 Amorphophallus konjac | reverse complement strand
TCGCATCATGTGGCCAGACTAGTCACATCATTTGTGTCACTCACGCACACTAGGACCGATGCATGATAGGTTTACATCTGGATGTCCAGGCCCCCCAAAGTCAGTCATCGTGAAGTCTAAGCATGAAGGAAACATTCATGGATGTCCGGGACCCCCGACATCAAACACCCTTTTGCATAATAGGTTCACCTATGGATGTCCCGGTCCTCCTAGGTCCATCAAAGTCTACGTAGCACCATGGCATGCTAGGTCCACTTTTGGTTGTCCAGGACCCCCATTATCCACTAGGAGTCAACACCTTAGAGAGTTGCATGAGGATATTCGCAAAAACATCAACAAGAGCAATGAGATTTACAAGAAGTCAGCTTATTCCCACCGCCGCCACCAAGAATTCCAAGTTGGTGATTTTGTGATGGTGAGAACTGAAAGGTTATTCCCTGGGAATGTCTCAAGGTTGAGGTCACGTGGAGCCGGCCCCTTTCAGGTGTTGAGGCGCCTTAGCACAAATACTTATGTGTTGGACCTTCCTGAAGAGTACGGAGTAAGCCCCACTTTCTATGTGGCTGACCTGGTGCCCTACAAGGGTCCCACGGTGACACCCAGTGAGGAGATCCAGCCTACCCCACCCCTTGAGAGCGTCCCCACACCTCAGAGAGCTCCATCTAGCCTGAGATACCAGCGTGATCAAGTGGAGCGGATATTAGATGAACGGGTCACCAACACGCGGAGCAAGGCGTATGAGCGATGCCTGGTTAGGTGGAAGGGACGGCCACCTTCAGACGATGCCTGGGTGAGTCGGGAGGATCTCCAGCAGCTGGATCCTGACCTATTGGAGCAGTACCGCAGCAGCAAGGACCCTTACTCGACAGAGTCGAGTTCTCTGCACCCCGGGAGTATGATGGGGACATCGATTACCACTTTCCACTTCTCCAAAGGTCCGGATACTCGCCATTATGTTCAGCCTGATTTTCTAAAATTAGCTATGTAATTTTTATATCTTTCTTGAGTCATTTTGATGTATTTGCCTTTATTTTAGGTCATGTCCCTAGGTCATCATGTTATTTACCTATGTTTGTTAGGCTAGGGGGTCATATGGGCCCAATTAGATGGGCCTTAGCCATGGGCGCCCTCTTCCTCCCCACCCCCTTGCTTATTTACTTTTAGCACTTTCTCTAGGGACTTTTTGTAAATGTTGGGTTTCCTATAAATAGGACCCCCACTCCACTTGAGATCAGTAATGAATATTTGAGTAAAATTTGCCACAAGAATTGTGCCCCCCCTCTCTCTAGCTCTCTCTCTCTCTCTCACTAGCTCTCTCTCTTCCTCTCTCTCTAGGGGGTGAACCCCACTCTCTCTCTTCTCCCCTCCCTTGGGCGAACCTGGCCCTTCACCTCCCCTCCCCCTTGCCACCTCAGCTGCCACCTCAACCCTCCACCCCTTCATCTCCCAAGGCCCATAACTCCCTTCAATACCTCCTCCACCCTAGGCAACCCTTCCCATTCCCCATACAATTTCTCAACCTCCAAGGCAACCTTCCCTCTTCCCTAGCAACCATTCCACTCCCCCACACATCCATTCATATCCCCAAGGCCATCAAACCCCTATCCCACCACAACTTGCGCACCAGCCCTCCCCATCTATTCACCCCCTAGCCTTGGCCGGCCCCTCCATCCCCCTCTCATAGCTGTGACCCTCACCCCTCCCCTCCACCCTCTTGGAACTCCACATCCCCTGCTCCACCCCACTCATCATCCCCAAACATCCCACCCCCATCTACCATCACCACCAGCCATCCCACCATTGCTAAATCTCCATTCCCTTAGCCTAGCTCCACCACCATCCCTTTCAATTGGCCAAGTCTGCAGGTGGCAGAAGAAGACTTGTCTTGCAGAAGCTTCCCCGAGTTCACACGGTGACATTTGGGGGCGTACAATACCTTTCTGGAAAGGGCGTCCAGTCCTCTTCGCAGGCGAGGTGATTCCATCCCGTTCTGAGTTCGGGGCTGTCCGGGAGAGCCAATCTCCCCTGACTGTGCAGAGCTCCCTCAGCAGAGTTCCTGAACCCGGTTCGAAGCTGCACCACGGCCGACGGTGGAAGATTCAAGCCACGAGTCCTTCTACAAATATCTTCCTCCACCTGTCCTCTTTCTGGATCAAGAAGCAGAAGTGCGTTCGGCATCCGGAGGTCAGAGTTTTTGTTTTTCTCCCTTGACTGGTCGGGTCTGCATCCCACAACCTGCAGCGACCTGCTTCCACTCATCGGTGTCCCCCAGTCCACCCCGACCTCAGACGGCTTCCCCACCAGTTTTCCCGCGAAGAGGGTCCGTCCACGGTTCCAGCAACTTTGACGGTTCAAGATTTGGTGCCCGGGAGCGGCCGGGACAACTTCTGCAAGTCACTGTTCGTGTCAGGTAGCTGTTGCGACCAGAAACTGCCACCTTGTTCGAAGCTCGACCCAGACCAGCCACTACCGACGAAGAAATTGAGAAAATTCTGAAGCATCCTGGTTCTAGATACGAAGATTTCCCAGCTGGTCTCATCTTCAGAGAAATTCTAGAACGTGATCTACGGCCTCTACAGCGACTGGCAGTCAGCCATCACAACAAGCAGGGAGTTTCCATTTCGGCTACACCGACGCGTCCTCCGGCGAATCTCCCTCTCCCGCCTGGCCGGCTTACCGTCCCTCCCTGCGTGGAGGTAGTGTTTGAGTGTACTTAATTGTCCCCACCCTAAGTTCACCCTCCTGCGCGAGGTGTAGTGATTGTAATCATTCAAAACAGGATTGAAGCTTCACCGACGCAGTGTGCGGGGAACCACACTTCCCCGCTCGCCCTCGTCTCCGATCGGGATTGGTTTCTTCAAACCAACCAGGTGAGCTCATGCCCTTGCTCCAGTTATTTCTGTTCATTTCATATTCGTAAAGCTTGTTCGCTGGTCGGTGAGAGAGCGCCCGTTCCCGGAGCCACTAACTCTTGTGTGGTCACCGTGGCCATAGTGAGTGAGTGACCTAGTGCCCCCAAGGCACCCGGCCGCCCTTGTTTGTGGGCTTCATACCTTCGCGAGGGTCAACCTAAGTGGTGCTGGCCCTCTAGCCAGCCAGGGGCTTTCTCCACTACCTCGACTCGGCATCACCGAGTCACCACGGGAAGCGGGTGTGCGCAGTGTAACGGCGACTCTCGAGTTGCTCTCGACTCTTGTGATTGTTATTGCGAATTAAGTCCAAGGGATCATTGTCATTTGCTGCCTTTGCATCATTGTGTCACATCACTTGTTCTCCCTGACGGCTTGATCTCCTAATGTGAGAATCGGAGGGAAATTAGACCTTACTATCATGAACAAATTCCTCTAAAGAACTTACCTCTAAATCAACCTCTTTACCATAGTTCCACACGAGCCAAAAGTAAGGGTCGCGCAGGTAAGATTTGAGGTCTATTTATAGGGTTAGCTAGGTTTTGAGGATTTGGACGACCCTAGAGTCCTAATTAGGTCATAAACTTGATCTAAATCTATCCTAGAACCTCCTAGTTGTTAGATTGCATAAATTTCTGAGAATTTGGCCTGAAGAAATTGGAGTTTTCACGCGATCAAACTGCCCGCGATCAGACTCATGGTAGCGGTCCAGTTGAGACCGTTTCTTGCCGTTGCGGTCGCCCGATAAACCGTTTTCAATGTTGGGCGTCGAATTTCAAACTATTCAAACTCTTTCATGATTTATCACTTTAATTATCCGATAAATAGTAATTTATCCTCTAAATTCTACAAATATATAATTTTAAGCTTCTTGAAGATGGGCCAAATCTTGTGGGCTTTGGTTTAGGTCCATCAATAAACATAAGGCCTTAATATTTGGCTTTAATTAATTTAGTTTCATTTAATAATCCATTTATTTCTAGAAAAATCTTAGAAAATCTTATAAAAATTCTAGAAAATTCTAAAATACCTTACATAAATTCTTGGGGTATTACAAAAAGGTCGAGAGAAGACTTAGTAGAGTCATAAGTCAAGTAGAGTTTATATATTTTCCCTTTATTTGAGTCTAGTGAATTGAGTCAAATATCATTGTAACTTGATTATCATTATCAATAAAAGTTAGATTTTTGATCAATCATTATGTCCATTCATCTTTTGTGTGAATAATTTGCGCTCTGATTATATTGCTCGCTTGAGGCGAATTGCCGACTGTTCACGTTCCCGATTATATTCCGCTATACATAAATCTCAGGGCGTGACAGTTAAAGTGGTATCAGAGCATAGGTCTTAGGACTTACTTATTCCTAGGAAAATGTCATATCATAGGCTAAGTCCAAGGCTTAAGGACCCCTACCTATGAAACAAGGAAAGAAATTTCTCACCCATGAGAGAAATTGGGTAGAACCCAGGATGAGATAGTAATTAGAAATTATCTCTAGGATTAACCCCACCAATTCCATTGGAGTTGACAAAATTATTACTTTTCTCATGTACCTTATTCTAACAATGGCTCATCGTGTCGATTGGGTTGGAATGCAACAAACTGTCGCGGGTCTCACCCAGGCCTTGCAAAAAATGGCTCAAGCCGGCGCGAGGGCTGGTGCGGGTGATTTGCACTGCAACTTTCGAAGTCTAAACCCTTCGTGATTTTCTGGTTCTTCCAACCCAGACGAAGCTGAAAACTGGATAGACGAGATGAATCGTATATTCGAGGTCATGCAGTGTGCCGACCAAGAGAAGGTTCGTCTCGCCACGTTCCAACTAAACAAGGATGTGCGTACTTGGTGGAAGTCATTCTGGCACCGTCCCAAGACGCACCACACACTTGAGAGGGTTTTCTCACACTCTTCCGAGCAAAATACTTCTCCAAACATGTCAAGGAGAGGAAGACGACAGAGTTCGCTTCGGTACGTCAAGGCATGCTGATGGTGGCAGAGTATGAGTTACAATTCTCTCGCCTAGCACCCTATGCTCAGCATTTAGTGAGCACTGATCTTCTGAAAGCAAATCGCTTCATAGATGTGTTAAGGCCCATCTTCATTCAACAACTTGGCTCACACAATATTTAGACCTATGAGGAGATGGTCCAACGAGCTCATCTATATGAAAGAACCTTGGAGAAGGTCAAGAAACTCAAAAGCATAGGAGAGGAGTCTAGCCGAAAGATGGATCGGCGTGGAAAGAAGGAGAAGTTCAACATCACGAAACCTTAAAAATCCCGTGATAGTAAGAAGAGATCCCGGAACGGGAGTGGTAGTGGCTACCACAACAACATAAAGGCGAAGGAGGAAGATAAACAAGTCATGGTGACTTGCACGTTCTGTGAGAAATTTGGCCATGCGGCCGAGGAATGCTGGAAGCGTCTTGGCACTTGTTTGCGATGTGGCAGCCGGGAGCATTGAATGTCGGATTGCCCCCTCATGAAGGATCAATCCTCCAGCAGTGGACGCAAGCGACAGGCGCATCTTAACGCTGTTCTGGATGATGATGAAGCGCCCAAGGATGATGGGCTAATGGAAGGTACTATTCACATCTATTCCCATCCTACTTTCGTGTTATTTGATATTGATACTTCTCATTCCTTTATATCTACTGCTTTTGCAAAAACCTTGCCAGTTTCATCAGTTCCTCTACCTTCGGACCTAGCTATCACTACTCCCTTAGGTCTGGAACTAAACTTACAACTTAGTACCCCGATAGTGAGGTAATGGTAGAAGGTCATAATCTTCCTGCAAACCTCGTATGCCTTAACATGGAAGGCTACGATGCTATCTTAGTTGTAGATTGGCTTGTCGATCACGACACCTATATAAATTGTTGCAATAGGATAATCTTTTTTCGAAAACCAGGTCTTCCAAGGATTTCCTTCCTTGGTATCAAATATAGGAAGCATCCTACCATTATTTCATCTCTCCATGCTTGTAAACTCATTTCGCAAGGATGTGAAGCTTTTCTTACCTCTGTAATCATCACTGAATCCAAGAAAATCATCTTAGAAGATATTCCTATTGTGAATGAGTTTCCCAATGTGTTCCCATCAGATTTACCCGATTTACCACCCGAAAGGGAAGTAAACTTCTCCATTGAACTCGTTCTCGGAGCAGCACCTGTTTCAATAGCTCCCTATATGATGTCTCCTACAGAACTCAAGGAATTGAAGAAGCAACTTCAGGAGTTATTAGACAAGGGCTTCATTCGACCTAGCACATCCCCTTGGGGTGCGCCTGTTTTATTTGTTAAGAAGAATGATGGATCTCTCAGGCTACGTATCGACTATCGACGACTGAACCAACTTACTATCAAGAACAAATATCCATTGCTGCGTATCGATGAGCTCTTTGATCAAATTTCGGGAGCGGAATATTTCTCCAAGATAGACCTCAGGTTGGGTTATCATCAGCTCAAGATCAAAGACGAAGACATACACAAGACTGCTTTCCGGAGCAGATATTGGCACTATGAATTCGTAGTAATGTCGTTCGGGTTAACTAATGCCCCGACAGCATTTATGAAACTCATGAATAATGTCTTAAGCCGTATCTCGACCGATTTATGGTCGTATTCATTGATGATATTCTTACATACTCCAAAACTAAGGAGGAGCACGAAGAGCACTTAAGAATAGCCTTGCAAACCCTAAGAGAGCATCAACTCTATGCAAAGCTTAGCAAGTGCAAGTTCTGGCTAAAGGAGGTCTCTTTCCTTGGCCATATTATTTCAAAGGAAGGTATTGCTGTCGATCCTTCTAAGGTAGAAGCGGTTAAGAATTAGAGCCGGTCGACGACCATGTCAGAAGTTAGAAGTTTTCTAGGGCTGGCTGGTTATTATAGGCGATTCATTAAGGATTTTTCTAAAATCGCCGTCCCTTTGACTAGACTTACAAGAAAGGAGAACCCTTTTATATGGTCAAAGGATTGTGAAGAAAGCTTCCAAACTCTTAAAGATTATCTCACTACGGCCCCTATCTTGGCACTACCTGTTGAGGGTGGTGGCTTTAAAGTCTATACTGATGCATCTAGCATTGGCGTAGGATACGTTCTTATGTAAAATGGAAAGGTGATTTGCTATTCATCAAGGCAGTTAAAGCATCACGAAGAAAATTATCATGTGCATGATCTAGAACTAGCTGCGGTTATATTCGCCTTAAAAATTTGGTGACACTACCTCTATGGGGAGAAGTTCACTATATTTTCAGATCACAAAAGTCTGAAATACCTCTTCACCCAAAAGGAATTAAACATGAGGCAACGTAGATGGTTAGAGTATCTCAAAGATTTCGACTTTACTATCCAATATCATCCAGGCAAAGCAAATGCTATAGCTTACGCCCTTAGCAGGAGACCAATGGCAACTCTAGCAAGCCTCAAGAAAGGTACGACTTGTCTTATAAAGGATTGTGCTCATTTGAATCTCGATATTGATAAAGAAGAGGAAGGGTGTATAATTGCTAATATAAGGTCACAACCTACATTGATTGAAGATCTAGTCAAATTTCAATAAAATAACCCCACATTGATGGAGATCAAGGCTAATATTGATCAAAGGCCGGAATTCTCCATTTCAACTGATAGAAGACTATTGTTTAAGGATTGAATTTGTGTGCCGGATCATGTCGACACTAAGAAATTGATCATGGAAGAAGCTCATAAATCAAGGTATGCTATTATCCCTGGTGCTACCAAGATGTATCAAGATTTAAAAAGAAATTTCTGGTGGCCCAATATGAAAAGAGAAGTAGCAGACTTTGTATCTCGCTGCCTCATTTGTCAACAAGTAAAGGCAGAACATTTAAAACCCGCCGGTAAATTACATCCCTTGGATATTCCCGAGTGGAAATGGGAAAGTATAGGGATGGATTTCATCATGAGTTTACCTAAGACAAAGGGTGGACATGATGGTATATGGGTGATTATAGACCGATTGATGAAATCTGCACACTTTCTACCAATCAAAAGTCGATGGTCTGTAGATGTATTAGCAGCACTATACATGAAGGACATTGTCAAACTACATGGTGTCCCTGTCACCATTATATCTAACCGAGACCCTCGGTTCAGATCATAATTCTGGAAGGGTCTACAATATTCAGTAGAGACCCGACTTAACCTTAGCACTGCGTTCCATCCACAAACTGATGGTCAAACTGAAAGGACAAATCAGGTGGTAGAGGATATGCTCAGGGATTGTGCTATTGATTTTGGAGGGAGTTGGCACGACCGCTTGCCTCTAGTGGAATTCACCTACAACAATAGCTACCAAGCTAGTATACAAATGGCACCATTCGAGACACTGTATGGAAGAAGCTGTCGCTCAACTATAAGTTGGAATGATGTAGGAGAAAGGTAATTTCTCCCATCAGGGATACTACCAAGAAGATAAAGCTTATTCGGGAGAGACTCTAAATGGCTCAAGACAGGCAAAAATTATATGCTGATAACAGAAGGCGCGACCTGGAATTCCAAGTAAGCTACCACGTATTCTTTAAGGTTTCTCCGGGTCGAGGTATTCGAAGGTTCGGCATCAAAGGCAAGCTCACTCCAAGATTCATTGGCCCCTTTGAAATTCTTGAAAGGATTGGTGAAGTCGCGTATCGAATAGCTATGCTCCCTTAGTTAGCTGGAGTTCATGATGTATTTCACGTCTCAATGCTCAAAAGGTACGTCCCCGATCCATTCTATGTCATAACTTATGACAACCTGGAGATTCAAAAGGATTTGACGTACGAACAAAAGTCAATCAAGATAATTGAACAGGGAATATGTCAACTTCGGAACAAGACTATTCCCTGTTGAGTATATTCAGGTGATTTTGATGATAACAAAACCCAGGACGTACGTTCTATCACGTGCTATCTATTAACAATCCGGTTTGACTTTCATACGCATTCAAAGCCTAAGTTCATCATGCACTATGTTCAATTGCTTAATCCTTTCCAAATGCATAAATCCATTTTGGTTTATAAACTGACCAGGCTAAGCACAACCCACTCACCTTGATTGGAACAAGGTAGCCATAAACTGATTCGTTCATGTATTATGTTTCATTGGCTAACTTCTTTATTTTTTGTAGGAAATCCAGCCAGCGGTCGACCGCCAGGCAGGGCCGGTCGACCGGTTTTCCCAGAAACGAAAAGCCATGTTCCTGTAAAATTTCGGTCAACCGCCCCCTACTACCGGTCGACTGCCAGTCTCGAAAGCCTTCATTTTTGACTTTGTGTTCTCAACGTGGGAAGCCCTATTCATTGGGTTTGTTTAATTCAAAAGTCACCAGACTTATCATGATTTGTGGATCTTGTTCCTGGCTTGTCTCTTGACCATTCAAGAGTTATAAAAACATCTCTTTGGGGCTTGTAACCCGAATCAATCCAAGGAGGCTAAAGGAGGCTATCAAGGGGAGATTCAAGTGATGGTACTGTAGCCGTGAACAGTGCTCCGGGAAGGAAGTTCTTCATCCACCTTCAAGTGATCTAAGCCACATCTGGAGTAGATCAATCCCAAGCCAAGTGGAGATCAAGCTGCATCCAAAACCTTCTTCACCAACTAAGGGGGAGCTTGAATTTGAAGTTTTCTTTTTATGTCTTCCATTCGATTTCTATTTCAGATTCAAGTGTTTGTTCTTGTAATATTTGAATGCTTGTGTGTGTGTGTGTGTGTGTGTGTGTGTGTGTGTGTGTTTATTTCTTCACATTCCTTTGTGATTCGGTGCTTGTGCACCTTTGTGGAAGTTCTGAACTCACACGAGTGTGTGTGTGTGTGCTTTGATCTTGTAACCTTCTACAAGATAGTGTATGAATCCTCACAGTCAGTGAGGGGTGGACGTAGGTTGCAGTTGTGGCATCCGAATCACCTAAAATCGTGGTCTCCTTTGTGGTTTGATCCTTATCCTCTACCTCCAATTCTACTCTAGCACATTTGCATATTGCATCATCTGTTTTCTTTGTTAGATTTAGCTTGATTAACCATTCTACAGGAATTCTCTAGTATATCAAAAGGTGTTTTCTGATTGACAAGGTTAGTCCTATCGGGAGGAAAATACCTTGTGTGAGAGAATCTTCGGATTCCCGAACTCCGCCCCGTACCAAAGAACTACTGTAGGGGTTGATTTAGCTAGATTCTTTTCTGTAATCCATCAGATCTATACGTGGTTGTTGCTTGCTCTTAATACATGTTTAAATCCGTTAAAAGTTTTTTAAAATCTGCCATCACCCAATTCACCCCCCTCTTAGGTGTCATTGATCGCGGGACTTCAATTGGTATCAGAGCTAAGGCTCTATTTCTTTCAGATCTAACGATATAGAGTAAGATCCAAATCAATGGCAAACAAGGGTATGATGCCTGAGGGCCACTCCATTCATCATCCTCCATACTTCGATGGCTCAAATTACTCCTATTGGAAAAATATAATGCATATTTTTTTGAGAGCCCAGGAGTATGAGATCTGGAGAGTTGTGGACAAGGGTCCATACAAACTCTCTGACGATGAAGAGAAATGGACACCCGAGAAAATTAAGAAATGCACCGTCAATTTTAATGCTATGAATATTATGCAATGTGACATACATCCTAATGAATTCTCTCAGGTATCCATGTGCAGTTCAGCAAAGGAAATGTGAGACAAATTGCGACTCATTTATAAGGGAACCTCTGAGATCAAGGAGACCAAGACAAATCTCCTCGTAAGAGATTATGAGCTGTTCAAAATGAAGCTTGAAAAAACAATTTTAGACATGTTCGCAAGATTAACTGAGATCACAAATGGTCTCAAAAGTCTTGAAAAAGAGTACACAAACTCTGATCTTGTAAGGAAGGTTTTGAGATCACTTCCATCAGCGTGGCACACAAAAGCCACAGTGATTGAGGATTTGAAGAACATGTCCACACTCTCGTTGGACGAGCTCATAGGGTCACTCATGACCTATGAGATAAATATGAAGAGAACAGCCGAGGAAGATACGAAGAAGAAGAAAGTGGTTGGATTGAAAGCTCATCAATCTGATGAAGACTTTCAAGAAGAAGAATCCAGCGAGTGAAGTAATGAGGAAGAAGACTTGGCCATGATAACTCACCAAGTAAGGAGATTCTTGAGAAAGAAGAGGAATTTCCAAGGCAACTTCAAAAGAGGGCAAAGGAAGCCCATTCAAACCAAGGGCGAGTCAAGCAAGCCCAACAATGTCATTTGCTATGAATGCAAGAAGCCCGGACACATGAGAGGAGAGTGTCTAGATCTGAAGAAGAAGTTCAAGAAGGAGAAATTCAGAAAGCCAAAAGCAATGGTCGCTACATGGAGCGACGAAGAGGAAGAGCTGTCCGAAGAAGAGCTCGGAGAGCTCATGGAGAGCCTGTGCCTCATGGCACATGAAGATGATTCGACGGAGGTAAATTCTGACCCTAATTTTATTTCAAATGAACAATGGGAGTCGGAATATGAAAAATTGTATACAAAATACAAAAACATCATATCTAAAAATAAAACTCTCAAAAAGAAAATTGATGATTCATCACATGAGGATATATTTGTTAAATTTGAGAAATTGGAACAAGAATGGTTCGAGTTAACAGAGGAAAAAGAAACCATGCTTCAAATAATTTCAGATCCTGAAAAAATCAAAGAGGAGTTATCTTGCAAAATGTCTGAAATGGAGAAAGTGTGTGAAAAAATGAAAACTGAAGAAAAAATTTTGAAATATACAAATTCAGAACTTGAAAAGAAAACTGTGAGTTTGGATAAAGAAGTGGTTGAACTTCAGTCCACCTTGTCAAGGTTTATCGAGGGCAAACGAAATCTAGATAACTTGTTGGGAGTAAGAGTCAATTTCCAGAAGGAAGGATTAGGATATACTCCCCAAAATAAAAAACCCTTTGAGCATAAGATCACTACATCCTATGTTCATGAAAAAGAAAACAACCATGCTTCATGTTCCAACACTAAGCCAAAACACGTCCAACCCAAACCACGATAATTCTAAAGGAAGTTTGCACCTGTTAATTACTATCATTGTGGTAGATTTGGTCATGTTGTTACAAATTACTGGTTCAAACAAAATTCGCCAAGAAATCATGCCTTTTGGACCAAGAAAAGATATGCTCAGAATTGGACTAACTCCTACGGACCCAAACTAGTTTGGGTACCAAAATCAATTGCAAGAGAATGGTGTTTCTTGTAAATATGTCTTGAAGCTAGGGAGAGCAAATGATACTTGGATAGCGGCTACTCAAGGCATACGATAGGGGATAAGAATGTGTTCTCTACAATGCAAGACAAGGATGGAGGTTCAGTTGCATTTGGAGGCAAGGACAAAGGTAAAATCATTGGAATCAGTAATATAGGTAAGAATTCTAAAATTCTTATCGAGAATGTCCTTTTGGTGAAAGGCTTAAATCGTAATCTCTTAAGCATAATCCAGTTGTGTGACAAGGGTTTTAAAATTATTTTTGATGAAACCCACTACCTTGTCATAAATAAAACCTCTAATGAAATAAGATTCATCGGCAAGAGAAGCAACAATGTCTATACTATTGATTTAGATGATGTTTCCGGTGATGATGTGTGCTTGGTAGCAAATAATCATAATAATGCATGGCTATGGCACCGAAGACTAGGTCATGTTAGTTTTGGAGTAATCTCCAAGTTGTCTAAACATGACTTAGTAAATGGTTTGCCAAAATTAAAATTTGAAAGTGATAAAATCTGTGAGGCTTGCACAAAAGACAAGCAAACACGCATATCTTTCAAAAATAAGAACATTATTTCTACCTCCCGACCTTTGGAATTACTGCATCTTGATTTGTTTGGCCAAACTAGGACATCCAGTCTAGGAGGGAAATCCTATGGTTTTATGATTGTTGATGATTATTCCAGATTTACATGGGTGTTATTTCTATCCAATAAACATGATGCATTGATGAAGTTTCAAATGTTTTGCAGGAAAATCTAAAATGATAGAGGCTACCTTATCACCACCATTCAAAGTGATCATGGTGGGGAATTTAAAAATCATGAATTCAGAAATTTTTGTGAAGAGCAGGGGTATACGCACAATTTTTTATCACTAAGGACGCCCCAACAAAATGGAGTGGTGGAGAGAAAAAATAGAACATTGATAGATATGGCACGGACTATGTTAAGTGAAAATTCTCTACCAAAATACTTTTGGGCTGAGACAGTAAGTACAGCGTGTTACATCATCAACAGAGCAATGGTAAGGCCCATTTTGAAGAAAACTCCCTATGAGCTCTAAAAGGGTAAGAAACCGAATATTTCTCATCTTAAACCCTTTAGATGTTCATGTTTCATCTTGGACAATGGTAAGTCTAACCTAGGCAAGTTTGATGAGAAAAGTGATAAAGAAATTTTCCTAGGTTATGCACTTAACTCTAGAGCTTATCGATTATTCAATAAAAGGCCTTTAGTTGTTGAAGAAAGTCCTCATGTTATTTTTGATGAATCTGAACTAAAACTGGTAAGCCAATCTATTCCAATTGTGGATGTAGGAGAAGCCCCCAAAGATTCAACTAATGCTGGAACATCTAAAGCTAAGGATGAACCAAAGGAAGGAATACCCAGCAAGAGTGAAGAAGATGAAGATCCTTCAATTGAAACGCTGCAAGAGCAGTAAGTGCAGCACCCCGACTTGCCAAGTAGCTCAAACTTCTTGAAAGATCACCCAGCTGAAAACATCATCGATAATCCTCAAGATCGGGTAAGAATGAGATCATCACTAAGGCAAGTAGAAGAAGAGGATTTGATAGCCTTAATCTCACAGGAAGAGCCTAAGAATATTCATGAAGCTCTTCAAAATGAATCCTGGATCCAGGCTATGCATGAAGAGTTACACCAGTTCGAAAGAAACCATGTGTGGACTCTTGTGCCGCGGCCTAAGAATCAATCCATAACTGGAACCCGATGGATTTTTAGAAATAAATTGAATGATACGGGATTAGTTGTTAGGAACAAGGCCCGGCTTGTAGCCAAAGGGTATAGCCAGGAGATGGGTATTGATTTTGATGAGTCATTTGCACTGGTTGCTCGTCTAGAGGCAGTCCGGATTTTACTGTCTTATGCTTGCTCATCTGACTTTAAATTGTTTCAAATGGATGTTAAATCTACGTTTCTAAATAGATATATCAAAGAGGATGTCTTTGTGAAACAACCTCTAGATTTTGAAGACCCCAAACATCCACAATATGTGTACAAGCTCCAGAAGGTCTTGTACGGACTGAAGCAAGCACCAAGGGCATGGTATGAACGGCTCACCTCATTTCTGATTGAAAATGGTTTCAAGAGAGATAAGGTTGATCAAACACTTTTCACAAGGAAATCAGGTAAAGATATATTAGTAGTTCAAGTGTATGTGGATGACATATTTTTGGAGCTACTAATAATGTTTTATGTGATGAATTTGTAGAAATTATGCAAGGAGAATTTGAGATGAGTTTAATGGGTGAACTAACATTCTTTCTTGGACTGCAGGTGAAGCAAACATCTGAGGGCATTTTCATAAGTCAAGCCAAGTATACAATGGAGCTTTTAAAAAAATATGGGATGGCTGAAGCAAAACCTTTGTCAACTCCAATGGACACACTCTCCACTCATATGACTATCCTCACCGACAGTGTTGCTGATTCCAGCCAGGCCTTCCACATTATGAACATGACCCTTCTTGGCATGTCTCACCGTGATGCGGCTTGTGACCTCGCCATTGGCCGTATTTGGGATAGTCTTCACACTCAAGTTCATTCTCTTGAAGACATCCGCCGTCACCTTGGCTACCAGCCCCCTCCTCCAGAGGATCAGCCTCCTTCAGATGCACCATGAGGATTTTTTTCCTTTTTCTCCCTCTAGATTGCTGAACTTTGGTCTTGTGTCACTTGGGTCCCCCTTCGTCTATCCTACCCCCATTTGATGATGCCAAAGGGGGAGAAGTAGTAGTGCAGGCTCTATATATTTATGTATGTCAGTGTGTGGTTGTGTGTTTGCATGTTTGATCATGTGAGGATCATGAGTCTATTCTATTTTTATGCATTTGTTTAGTCTCTTGAGTCTAGAGTCGTGCATTCACTCTCGCATTAATGTATCTTGTAATGAAATGATGAATTGAATGCAACTGGTATTTGATCTCAAATGGTTGGCTCTTGTATCTCATTTCTTTTCTAATCGACAAATACAGTGTTGAATCGTTTGCGTTCGCTGGCTTAATGGGATGTGAGTGAAATGCCTTGATTTCGAACTTTGATCTCAATTTTCAAACATTGCTTAAAGGCACGTTCATGTATTTCAATATCCGCTCAGTTTTGTCATCATCAAAAAGGGAGAGATTGTTGAGTATATTCAGGTGATTTTGATGATAACAAAACCCAGGACGTACATTCTATCACGTGCTATCTATTAACAATCCAGTTCGACTTTCATATGCATTCAAAGCCTAAGTTCATCATGCACTATGTTCAATTGCTTAATCCTTTCCAAATGCATAAATCCATTTTGGTTTCTAAACTAACCAGGCTAAGCACAACCCACTCACCTTGATTGGAACAAGGTATCCGTAAACTGATTCGTTCATGTATTATGTTGCATTGGCTAACTTCTTTATTTTTTACAGGAAATCCAGCCAGCGGTCGACCGCCAGCTGGGGCCGGTCGACCGATTTTCCCAGAAACGAAAAGCCTTGTTGCTGTAAAATTCCAATCGATTGCCCCCTACTACCGATCGACCGCCAGTCTCGAAAGCCTTCATTTTTGACTTTGTGTTCTCAACGTGGGAAGCCCTATTCATTGGGTTTGTTTAATCCAAAAGTCACCAGACTTACCATGATTTGTGGATCTGGTTCGTGGCTTGTCTCTTGACCATTCAAGAGTTATAAAAACATCTCTTTAGTGCTTGTAACCCGAATCAATCGAAGAAGGCTAAAGGAGACAATCAAGGGGAGATTCAAGTGATGGTACTGTAGCCGTGAACAGTGCTCCGGGAAGGAAGTTCTTCATCCACCTTCAAGTGATCCAAGCCACATCTGGAGCAGATCAATCCCAAGCCAAGTGGAGATCAAGCTGCATCCAAAACCTTCTTCACCAACTAAGGGGGAGCTTGAATCTGAAGTTTTCTTTTTGTGTCTTCCATTCGATTTCTATTTCAGATTCAAGTGTGTGTTCTTGTAATATTTGAATACTTGTGTGTGTGTGTGTGTGTGTGTGTGTTTATTTCTTCACATTCCTTTGTGATTCGGTGCTTGTGCACCTTTGTGGGAGTTCTGAACTCACACGAGTGCGTGTGTGTGCTTGATCTTATAACCTTCTACAAGATAGTGTGTGAATCCTCACAGTCGGTGAGGGGTGGACGTAGGTTGCAGTTGTTGCATCCGAACCACCTAAAATTGTGGTCTCCTGTGTGGTTTGCTCCTTATCCTCTACCTCCAATTCTACTCTAGCACATTTGCATATTGCATCATCTATTTTCTTTGTTAGATTTAGCTTGATTAACCACTGGTATATCAAAAGGTTTTTTCTGATTGACAAGGTTAGTCCTGTCGAGAGGAAAATATCTTGTGTGAGAGAATCTTCGGATTCCCGAACTTCGCCCCATACCAAAGAACTGCTGTAGGGGTTGATTTAGCTAGATTCTTTTCTGTAATCCATCAGATCTATACATGGTTGTTGCTTACTCTTAATAGTGTTTAAATCAGTTAAAAGTTTTTTAAAATCTGTCATCACCCAATGCACCCCCCCCTCTTAGGTGTCATTGATCGCGGGACTTCATTCCCATGGTCAAGATCCATTGGACCAAATTATGGCCACATGAAGCAACATGGGAAACCGAAGAAGCCATGCGCAAAAGATTTCTCAAGATATTTGAATGTAAGTACACTCTCCTTAGCAAATCTTATTACGATGAATTTGGGGACCAAATTCAATTAAGTGGGGGAGGGTGTAATGCCCGAGAATTTTCTAGGAATTTTTCGGGATTAAAAATATAATTATTGGGCATTTTAAAGGCTGATGGATGATTAAGAAGAATTAGGGATTTATCAACTCCATTTAAAGGCCCTATATTTACCAAGGGCTAAGCCCAACTTAAATAGGCCCAAAGACCCAATTCCAAGGCTTTTTAGACCCAAGCCCATTAATAGAAACGTAAATTAGGTAATTTATGGATTTAAATGGGATATATACATCAAATTAGGGGATAAATGGAGGGATAATACAAAAATATAAAAATTTTAGATTTAGTGAAGTCTGGCAGTCTATCGGGCGACCGCCAGACCCACCTAGCGGTCCGTCTATGACCGCTAAGCAACCCAGTTTCTTGAATGGAAGAAGACTTGAAAATGCTGGCATCTTTGGCATCCAAATCATCTGGGATCGATGTTATCTGTTAATTGGAAGGGTGTAGAAGATATCAGGATCGAATGTAAGGTCTAATTGGGACTCTAGGTTCGTTCAAATCCTCAAAACCCTAACTAAACCAATAAATAGATCCCAAGTTTCATATGCGCGACCCTTATGTTTGGCTCACATGGAACTAAGGTAAGGAAGTATTATTTGAGGTAATTTATTTGAAGATTTTGTTCATTATAGTAAGGTCTAACTTCCCTTAAAATTTCGTTATAGGAGATCAAGCCTACAAGAAATTAGAGGCCTGCAAAGATGCTGGTTCAGTGCAAGTAACCTAGGAACTTGTGCGAACGACCCAGAAAGATCAGCAGATTAGAAGTCCTAAACGAGGTAATTAGGAGATGATTCTTTAGACTTATTTGTTCACCTTAGTACCCTCTTTCTACCCTCCAATTTTTGTTATCATAGGTGAAGGGAATCAGGAGTTAGAAAGGCAAGAAGTTGCTGGTTCAGTTCAGAACGAGCAGAAACTAGGGTCGACTTCCAGCCCTAAATTCGAAGTCTAAAGCCCATACCAGCGGTAGGTTATCTCATGAATGGTTTAAATATGATCTTAGGAGTAAAAGCCCTCAAGTTGCAGTCAATTTCATGTATTGTACTCGAAGTATTTACTGTTTTATTGGGATTGTGCATCTAGTTTAATTTTCCATGCATGAACTTAGCCCTAATGCATGTAAGATAAAAGATACTTGTCTATTTCAAACAAACCGATGCATGTTCCGGGTCTATTTTTTTTCTAGCATAGTTTTACAGCATGATTCGATGAATTCCATGCATAACTTGTCCTAAGTTTAGCATTTATTCGTTGTTATATAGTTTCTGCATGACAGGCAGAAAGCGGCCTAAAAGGGACCGCAAAGGAATATTTGTGGTCTAATGAATGACCGTCTGCACCCCTTCCTAGCGGCCCAACAATAGACCGCTACGGCCCATAAAACGGTCCTCTCGAGACCGTTTTTCTTTTCTGAGTTTCTGTATTTATGTTAACCCGAAACATAATGAAGAATAGCCTTATTTATCATATGGTAAGCCTAGATAATTAGATTTTACCCTTGTTTTAGGTATTATATCTATAAACTTGGATCTATTGATGGCTTATTGTTAGTAGATTTCATGTGTCACATATACTTAGAAATTATTTTAATTTAAGTTAGTTTCATGCCAAACATTATACTCTTGTATTAAATCCATGCTTCAAATGATAGATGAACTCGTTTTACCGGTAGTTTTTGATCGATGTTTTACATGATCCTTTCTTATCTTTGAGTTATTTTCTTAAGTATATGGCACGTATTTTGGTACGATGTCATTAGATACACTTTGCACATTAAGCACATAATCTTGGACTTGTGATCCTCTCTGTTGGATATTCCTTCCACCGGACTAGGTGATCTTGTTTCAAGGCCTCCATAAGACTCCGTGAGCCTGGGATTCTCACTAGGACGTCGAGCTGGTTGTACCCTTAAAACCCAATTGTTAGAAAGCACTTAACCGGTGTTTTTGATGTTCTGGACATTAGCGGCCTATGGACAACCGCCAGAGATACTTAGTGGCCCTTTATCTGACCGTCAAGGACTCCTAGTGGCCCTATCTAGACCGCATGATTCCGGTTCATCCGTTTCATCGACCTTGTTTATAAATGGTTTTGACTAGACCGCGTGCTATCTTAAACGGTCATGTCTAGACCGCTTGAGTATGAAAATGGTCTAGTAAATGACTGATTATCCCTGACCTTGTCTAACCCAAGGTTTGACCTTTGGGTTGGGTTTTTCCAAGTTCCTAGATGGTCTAATGATTGCTTGGAACTTAACACATGTTAAATTAAGGTATTAATGAATTATGGAAATTAAAGAATGTACCGTTATGCTGTCGATTTTTTCTCCATGGCATAACCTAGTTCTAACGCAAATCTGTGAACTCGTATATTCTTAATTGAAGCGTTCTTACTTTGATATTTGTTATCATGGAACCATAGTTTGAACTTGTTACATTATTGGCCATATTTATATTTCTCATGGAAGTAGCTTGATTTATAACGTGAAGATGCAAGAGCGGGCACGGACAGTGTCCAAGGACTCCACTCTAGTCCCCTCGGCAGATAGCCGAAAACATACTATAAACCATGGGATATGATGAACACTGACGTCGCATTGCACTGGGAGTATGTTTTTTATAAACTGGTGAAATCCACGAATTCTCACGAGGCATTCTTGTGAAATTACTTGCTTGCTAGTACATTCTCGTTACCTGACTTTCTAGTGCATAGCCTTTATGGTTATGAAAAAGTACATTCTTGTTCATGAAAGGCCAAACTTACATTATTGTTATATATCTGCTCAATCTCATATCTCAATCATGATCATACCATGTTACTGGTGTTACTTTGGGTTTTCACCGCATGTTCTATCGTCTTACTTTGTTTATCTTTATTCTAGAGATAAAATGTTAATTACTTAAACATTGCCTTCATGTTGATACGAAGATACCTACTGGGCATGTGTGCTCATTCTCTACTTTTTCAATTCTTTTCAGAAAATTCTAGCAGATCGGATTCAGATGATTCAAGTGGTGGATCCGAGAGTGATTAAAAGATCGAGAGAAGACTTAGTAGAGCCATAAGTCAAGTCGAGTTTATGTATTTTCCCTTTATTTGAGTCTAGTGAATTGAGTCAAATATCATTGTAACTTGATTATCATTATCAATAAAAGTTATATTTTTGATCAATCATTATGTCCATTCATCTTATGTGTGAATGATTTACGCTCTGATTATATTGCTCGCTTGAGACGTACTAGCTGACTATTCATGTTCCCGATTATCTTCCGCTGTACATAAATCTCGGGGCGTGACAAAACCTATCCTTAGACTTGGTTTTCCTAGGAATTGAATATCCTAGGCTCTGATACCATAAAAATTATCACGTCCTGAGTGCGGAAGGAACCCGATATGCGTGATGAGTTTATATCGATCATGTCAATCAGAGCATAAGGAATTCAACACATAGATAGAGGCGCAAAAGTAGAGATAATAAACCAAATCCTTTATTTCATTAATAACTCCAAAGATAATTCAATTACATACTCTTTATTACCAAAGTAAAGTTGCTAGACTCAATAAAAGGGAAAATACAATAATGACTCAAGAAAGATGAAAAAACACGACTAGATAACGTCTTCATTAGTCAGAACGGCTCCGCACTCTTCACTCGAGTCCATTCCCATCCGAATGATCTTCATCATCGGAATTATCAGAAAAATAGGGAGAAAACTAGGGTGAGCGAACGCTCAGTAGGAATTATATCTCAAGTACAATCTTACTTTAAGTAAATTACATGTTACATGAATGCAAGTATAGCTAAGGATGAACGCAAGATAATGTCGAGCGTGAATATAACAAGAGTTATCAAGGATGAACTCTTACTTTTCAAGAGGAATCATGTAAGTATCAAGAATATCAAGTATGTAATATCAAGTCATGTCATGAGAATTTGCTATTAAATTTCAAGCAAGTAAATACTCATTCCGGGTCACGTAAGTCATGTCAAGTCAAGTCAAGCACGAGATTCGTGGAATGCCATAATCAAGCAAGTCATGCACTTCAGTTCAATGCCACACCGTGATCAATATAGCTCCTATGAGCACAAGTACTTTCGGGTGCTCCTCCCAGGACCAGATTGGGCCCTATATGCGCCAGCATTGAGTCATGTATATATTTTTAGACATCCACTATAGTTTATAGCCAATAGAGTTCCAAAGGAATAAGCAATTGTAGGATGATAAGGTAGATGTCACAGAATGAAGGAGTTCAAGGACAGAACTTGAACAAGGATGACATACTGATAAATCGCATGAAAAACAATGACATGTCATGAAACTAGGTAATTGGCGTCCACTCAGACTGTAGCACCTCGATTTATTAAAGAATAGAAATTTTGAGAAAATTAATTAGAAAATCCTTAATAAATAGAATAAGTTAAATTTTGACCATTTGGTAAAAATCTGGAAAATTTAGAATCTTATAGAGGATAAAACGTTTAATAATAGTGTCTTCTGTGACCAGCCCAAATAAAACCCGTAATTTGGCCGAATTAACTGATTAAGGCACAAATCCACACTTAATTTAATTGGACCTTAAAACGTGAAATTTGAGCCCAATACCCGATCATTTAGGCAGAGACCAGATCCAAATGAAAGGTTAGGATGAGAGGATCATTTCCCCTCTTAGTTCTCCCCGAAACCCTAACCCTAGAGAGCGAATTTTTGGATAGAAAGCGGCTGAAAAACCCTATCCGCGCCGTTCACGCACTACCCTATAGTTGGACTCTATCTCCACGAATAGAAGACTCTAGACCTCATATGACCTATAAAAATGACCCTTGTCAACCCTAGTTTCGTTTGGGTGATGTGGCGGCCGGCGACGATCGTGGACGAGGGAGAATTCCGGCGATTACCGACGGGGTGTTCTTAGCGCGTCGTCGTCCCTTCTTCTTCCTTCTTCCTCCAATTAAGGTAGGATATAACAAGCCAAACCTTAAGTATCATATATGGTTGGAACCAGCATCGAGTGCTCTTTCTATTGAATGCAAAAGCCCTAAACGTTGCCTCATATCCTATGAATATTTTAGGGTTTAGTGGAAGCATGTCACATCTAGGGTTATACTCGTTTCATCTCGTTTAAGTAGGGATTTCAGGCACTAAAGATTAAATTGAGCATGCTATATTGTAAGACTTTTCGTGCCCTTTCTTTTGAATCCAAAAGCCCTAATTATTATGCTCCATGCTGTGCGTATTTAGTAAATTATTGTAACCCTAGCCAACCCCGCTGGCAACGGAAAAGACGAAGGGATGGCGGGCTGGGTTGATTTGCGTGGCCTCTCTATAGACCACCCATCTATGTCAGGCGGCAAGTTTCTGACCGTTCATGTATTGTACTTTTGATCGGTTTCGTAGTTTGTGCAGCTTAACCCTAACCGCCCTGTCATTAAGCGGCCTGTTCCAGACCGTGCATGTTCCCCAGCTGCACATTACAGACCGCTCAACCCTGACAGGCCTTCTGACCTGGAAGGAGCTGAACGGCCTGTCGTGCGACCGCCGAAGACAGTAAGCGGCTCAGACAGAACCGCCCAATTGTATAGAACTGCTTGTTTTCCTTTTTAGCATGATTTAACTTAGTAGAATTTGGCTACTGATAGGCTAATAACCCATAAGAAAAAGGAACATATGTGAGAACAGACTTCATAATGTTTACATTATTCCTTCATCATAGCCTTAGTTTATTTCGATATGTTAATTCAACCATGATTTCATGATATTAGGATTGTTTGACAGTCGTTCTACTCCGGTAGGATTGACTGACCGCCATACTGATTTTCGATGATTTGATAGCCTCTTTTCCTTGTAATGTTTGGGACTCTCCACCGGATATTCCTTCCATCGGACTAGGACCTTCATTACGGGACCTCCGTAAGCCCCCGCGAGCCTGGGATTCCCACTAGGACGTCGGGCAGGTTGTACCACCAAAGCCTGAACCTGTGTACGTGATCGAATCGCTTGGATTATCGTGTTGTGAGTCACGACTCAACTTGGACCCCCTGAGGTTTGTGCGGCCCGACAGGGACCGTCTGACTCACTGGGTGGCCCATTAAGAACCGTGCAACTCTGGCCAAGTGCCACTTACCTTGGTCGATTAACCTTGTTCTATCTTCGACCAAATCACGTTCTGGATAGACCCGATAAGGCCTAGGCTGACCAAGTGGACAGTGGGCTGGACCTAGTTCAGTTCTACCCCACTTATGACAGCCCAAGCCCATTCGGGTAGATTTCTATTTCCTTGTGCTAAGTTCTATCGAACGGACTAATTTGAACCGCCCACGTCATAGAGCGGATCTTATTGGACCGTCCACCCGATGAGCGGCCCCATAAGGCCCGTTTAGTTTGTTCTTGGGCTCCCAGCTCTGCTAGCCTTGAGCCCATTATTGACCGTCCAACTCTTTGAACAGCTCGACATGGACCATGTACCCTTGACTTCGGTGAGGTTGGTTCTCAGCCCACTTCTGTCCTGAACGGTCCATTATCTAGCGTGTATGTTTTGAGCAGCCCAGTGTGAACCGCTTATCATCCAAAAGTGATTTTCTGTGATTATTCGTGTTTGAATCCAAGAACCTATTGGTTCTTGATAATTTGAACTTTCTGGGTAAAGTTTTGCTTCAACTTATCCTTAGGTCCTCCTGAGGAAAGTTCTATCTTGATTAATTGGCCATTTTGACTTGATTAATGTCTAAGACACAACTATGGATCTTGGATCCTTTAAATCAATGCCAACGCATCATAAGGGCTCGGTCTGGTCCTGGGAGGAGCGCCCGAAAAGTACTTGTGCCCCGGGGAGTTTGAATGACATGGTGAGGTATTGCACCGAGTGCATGACTAGCGTGATGTCTATGACAATAATCTCTTACTTGGAGTTATCGTGACTTGATTAAATCTTGCTTGTTGGCCAATTTTTAGTTTCGTTATATATATGATCTTGTACCTCTTCTATTTATGTCATTTCGTTATATCGTTATTTCTTTTCGCACATTTAATGCAATTAAATAGTTAATCACTTAAACTTGCCTGTTATTGCCTACTGAGCGGTCGCTCACCTAGTTGTTTCCCCATTTTAGGTAGCTCAAGTGAGGACTCGCAATCCGATGGGAACGGGCAAGAGTGTTGATCATGGAGCGAGCCAATTAGATGCCGTTGAGCCAGAAATAATTGTCTATGTTTAGTCGTGTTTTAGAATGTGGTACAAGAGTTGTAGTGTGAAGTCAGTCAATGTAATGTGTCTAGTAGACGTTATGATGGAAATTTCATTAAGGTTGTTTGAGTTGGTTATGAAATTGTTATTAATGAAGTTATTTTGTGATCGTGGTTAATCCTTATGTTTTAGCATATCATGTCTGGAAATCAACATATTATTATTACTTGTTTCTACTGCCAGTCCCGATATTCCTTGTCGGGGCATGACATTTAGGTGGTATCAGAGCCTAGGTTTCTAATATCCCTTGGTTATCTAAGTTCTAGGATTCTAAGTGTTTTTCGTAGAACCTATACCCTTGTTACGAGTCTAAGGACCAAACGTAGTGAGATTTGGGTAGAGACTTGGGTTGAGTTAATAATCAAACTCTAAACTTTTCTCCTAAGTGAACTTAAGATGAATTATTTTCATGTAGGGCGTTCCAATGGCAGCCGAGCGCGCGTAGTGGCGAGACATGCAGCGAACTGTCCAAGGGCTTACGCAGGCCTTGCAGCAAGTGGCTCAAGGTGGAGCAGCAAATCATGGTGCTGGCGATCTTCATAGAAATTTTTGTGTGTTGAATCCCCCGTGTTTTGGAGGCTCGACTGATGAGGCCGAGCATTGGCTTAAAGAGATGGAGAGGATTTTCAAGGTGATGCAATGCAGCGACCAGGAGCGTGTGCTTTTAACAACTTTCCAGTTGGAACGTGATGCTAGGACTTGGTGGGAAGCAATAAAGGCGACCCTCGGTGATAGGCAAATCTCGTGGAAGGAGTTCGAGGAATTCTTTAACAGTAAATACTTTTCCGCCAGAGTTCAAGAAAAGAAAGCCGCTGAGTTTGCTGCCCTGAAGCAGCGGAGTTTATCTGTGGCGGAGTATGAAGCTCAATTCTCTAGACTTTCTCGTTACGCCACTCACTTGATTTCCACGGAAAAGATGAAGGCGAAGCGTTTTCTCGATGGGCTGAAATTACATTACATCAACCAGTTGGCGCCGATGGAGATTCAAACCTATGCAGAAATGGTGAGGTGATGTGAAACAGCCCAAGGATGACTAAGCATGAAATGAGCAACCTAGGACCTAGACCCGCAAGCATACAAGCACTCCAATGATTCTCACAATAGCGTCTTACTCTCACGGCACACGCGATCACCCGGCGGGGCCGGGGGATGATGGCAAGGGTCCGGGGCGAGACCCAATGATTCTAATTGACTTAGTTGGCTTAGGCTGACCTCAAAGGGCCTAGGATTCCCAACTTAGTGGGCGGCTGGCCCGCAGGGCGGGGTTTGGGTGGCACTCTCTCCCGGTCCGCGGTGGACACCTTCAAAGTAGCATACTAGTACGGGCTCTCTTCTCACCGTCCGACGGGCATTCAAAGCAATACTAAACTCGCAGAAATAAGGCAATCAAGGGTAGTATCAGAGGCTCACCTGATCGGTGTGAAAACACCGATCCCGCTCGGAGACGAGGGCGCGCCGGGAGGCGAGGGTATATACCCGATCGCCGCGGCGGTGTCGCTTGACCTGAAAGTGAATGAAGTACAACACTACACCTCTCGCACGAGGGGTGATCTTGGGGTAGGGATTAAGCTTAGTACAACCAAAACTACCTCCACGCAGGGAGGGGCCTTCAGCCGGCCAAGCGGGGTGGGGGAATTAAGCAAAGAAGACCGACTTTCCGAACTCCGCCGGTTCTGCCAAGCTTCAGGCTCGCTGGACAGGGTGTCGATGATGACGCTGCCACGGACTCCACAGAACTCCAAACTTGATGAAACTAGTGCCAAAAGTTTCCCAACTGACAGAGGATGATGTCTGAATTTTTGCAGAAGCTCTGGAATGCGGGGCTGATCGGACCGGCGACTGGAGCAGGACAGCAACGCTCTGCCACTGACTGATGTAGAACTGATGCAGTAGGTTGCAGAAGGCACTGCAGATGCTCCCGAACTCCAAATGGAACGAAACTGGCGGTGGCGCGATCGTGGTCGGAGTAGCTTTGAGCAGAAGTTGACAGGGCCACAATCCGAGGTCGGAGAAGAGAGTGGTGACCGGAGAAGTGGGGGCTGGTCAAACCTGGACCCACAGGTGGCAGACTGCACACTCCGACAAAGAAAATGGTAACTGATAGCTCCGGTGGCCGAATGAGGTCCTTCTTCTTGGAGATGAAAGCTAACTGGACGTAGTTTCTGCCCTCCAAAAATGGCACTCAGATCCTTCACGAGCTGGCCGTGGCAGCTTCTGCTTTCAGCTTCAGGTCTTCAGACAGGGACAGAATGCGCAGTTGGATGAGATCCTCGAATACGAACAGCTCCGGACTCGGATGGATGCAAGACCACCACCGTTGGAAAGCTACCTCGCAGACAATTCCAGAAATATAGGCCTTGCCACCTGAATCTTTGAGAGACGGTCGTGGCTGCCTCTGCAAGTCACTGCAACTATGCTGCCTGAAACAGAGACAGAATGAGGGGAAGAAGAAGGTGTGGGGAAGGGGATAGCCAAGAAGGTAAGAGGTGGAGGGTGTGTCTAATGGCTATGGGAGGGGAATGTGAGGTGTTTAGGGGTTGAAGGATGGCTGTTGGGATGGCTGAAGAAGCAGGGAGGAGGTGGGTGAAGGGGGCTGCAGCTGGTGGAGGTGGTGATAGGGGTGGAGGTGCACTAGGGAGAGGGTGAGATGGAGAGGAGGAGGAGGAGGGCGACCAGACCAAGGGGAGTCTGGTTTGGGTCGACCTAGGGTGTGGGAGGGATGGGAGAGGGGAGGGAATTTCGAATTTGGGCTTTGGGAGAGGTTAATTCAGCCTTGGGAAGGTGGTGGGGTGCCTAGGGAAGGAGAGTGGGGTAGTTGGGGGTTGGAACGTGGGGAGAGGATTGGAGGAGAGGCTCTTGGGACTAGAAGTGGAGTAAAGATGGGCTATTGGAAGTTGTGTGGAGTTAGTGGAGGTAGGTGGGGGTTGGAAGTTGTTGGGAGGGGGAGGAGAGAGGAGGAGTTCGCCCCTTTCCTGGTGGGAGAGAGAAGGAGAGATAGAGAGAGAGAGAGGTAATGAGAGAGTAAGAGAAGAGAAATTTAGTGGAGGGAAGAGATGTGGGAAATATTACTATTCAAATGGATTCATCAAAAGTTGAGTACATGAGGAGAGATGGGCCTATATATAAGCAACCATTTTTACATGACCAAAATGCCCCTGACAATAAGATAAAAGATAGAGCATATCCTAGACTCAATCCTATGGGCCCATAACTAAGATAATAAGGCCCAATTAAGCATAACAAGGGAAATGGACTAGAACCACATGACTCAATAAAGGAAAATACAAAAGATAGGACTCAATAAAAGGAAAATACATAAGATGAAACTTGGGAAATGAAGATAACAAGTGTAGATCATAATCAATCCACATCAAGAGTGTGTAGGCGACCCGAGCTAGAGGGAGTGTCGTGAGATGCCCTCATCATGAGGAAAGCCCAAGTTTTAGAAGATACTTTGGAAATGACGGAGAAAATCCGTGGGAAGAATGTCAAGAAAGAATAACCTACTGGTTCCAGGAATGCTAAGCCCGGTTATAGCAAGAAGAGGCCCAATGGCAAGTCTAGTTCGTGGAAGGGGAAATTGCCAAAGAATGAAGATAAGAAGCCTGGCCCTATGGTTCCATTTAAGGGCATATGCAAGTATTGTGACCGTCCCGGTCACAAGATGGAAGAGTGCTGGCGCAAGCTGGGCGCCTGTTTACGTTGTGGAAGTAGGGACCACTGTATCCCGGAGTGTCCTCTTTTATCTGAGCAAGCTACCCCGACCAAACCTCAAGGCAGCAAGAAACAGCAGGGCAAGCTCCAGGCCCTACAGGAAGATGATGCAGGCACCACCGAGGAGGGTGGACTTGTTGAAGGTACCCTTATTATTCATGACAAGCCAACTTTTGTTCTTTTTGATACCGGTGCCACTCATTCATTCGTTTCTCAAAAATTTGCTAAGTCATTAGCTGTGAAGCCGGTTTTGATGAATTCCCCATTAGAGATATCAACTCCTATTGGTTCTAGTTCAGCGATTAAGTATTTTTATCCTTCTACTAAGGTCATGGTTAATGAACAGAATTTGCCAGCTGATTTAGTATGCATGGATATGAAAGACTATGATGTTATTCTAGGAGTAGATTGGTTGGCTAAGCATGAGGCCAATGTTCATTGTAGTTCCAGTTCTGTGTCTTTTTCTAGACACCCGGGACTTTCTTTTATAGGGGTTAGGCACCATAAGTCTGTGCCACTTATTTCGGCCCTCCGAGCTGATAAGTTGATGAGGAGAGGATGTCAGGCTTTCCTATCCTTTGTTTATGTGACCCCTGAGAAGAAGATTGAGATTCAGGACATTCCTATTGTCCGGGATTTTTTGGATATTTTTCCTAAGGAATTGCCAGGACTTCCACCGGAGAGGGAAGTTATCTTTTCTATTGATTTAATTCCTGGCGTGACCCCTGTTTCTAAGGCTCCTTATCGTATGTCTCCTGCGGAGCAGAGGGAATTAAAGCAGCAGTTAATGGAATTACTTGAGAAAGGGTTCATTCGTCCAAGTACATCCCCGTGGGGAGCTCCAGTATTATTTGTCCGGAAGAAGGATGGCTTGATGAGATTGTGTATTGATTATCGACAATTGAATCAACTAACTATCAAGAACAAATATCCATTGCCGAGGATTGATGAGTTATTTGATCAGATAGTAGGAGCTCAGTATTTTTCTAAGATTGATCTTCGATCAGGTTACCACCAGTTGCGGATTAAGGAAGAAGATATTTATAAGATGGCTTTTCGTAGCATGTATGGGCATTTTGAATTTGTTGTAATGCCTTTTGGACTAACGAATGCACCTGCAGCTTTTATGCAGTTGATGAACAATGCGTTCCGGCCCTATCTTGATCAATGGGTCGTGGTGTTTATTGATGACATTCTGATTTATTCCAAGAGTGAGGAAGAAGATGCTGAACATTTGAGGATGGTGTTGCAAGTATTGAGAGACCATCAGTTATACACCAAGTTTAGCAAGTGTGAATTCTGGCTGCAGGAGGTGTCCTTTCTAGGGCATATCATTACGAAAGAAGGTGTTTCTATTGATTCGTCTACGGTAGAGGCAGTGAAGAATTGGGATAGGCCTACTAGTGTAACAGAAGTTATAAGTTTTCTAGGCCTAGCAGGTTATTATCGGAGGTTTATTAAGGATTTCTCCAAGATTACGGTACCCTTAACAAGATTAACCCGCAAGGAGAATAAGTTTGATTGGTCGGAAGATTGTGAGAGAAGCTTCCAGACTTTGAAGGAGTGTTTAACTACTGCCTATGTTCTAGCTTTACCCTCTAGAGAAGGAGGCTTTGTGGTATATAATGATGCCTCAGGCATTGGTCTAGGTTGTGTGCTAATGCAGCATGGGAAAGTGATAGCCTATTCTTCTAGGCAGTTGAGAAAGCATGAAGAGAACTATCTTGTTCATGATTTGGAACTAGCAGTAGTGGTGTTTGCCTTGAAGATATGGAGGCACTACTTGTATGGCGAGACATTTACGGTATTTTCATATCACAAGAGCTTGAAATATGTATTCTCTCATAAAGAACTTAATATGAGGCAGAGGAGATGGCTTAAGTACTTAAAGGACTTTGACTTGTCCATAGAGTATCATCCTGGAAAAGGGAATGTAGTGGCTGATGCCCTGAGTCGTAAGCCAATAGCTAAATTGTCAAGCCTCATGTTACAAGAATGGAAACTGTTGGAGCAATTAGCTAGTTTGGATCTTAATGTTGACAAGGACCGAGTCATGATTGCTCAGATTCAGCTTAAACTAGAATTATTGATGGAAATCAAGTCCTTGCAAGATAATGACCCAGAGTTGGTAGAAATCAAGGAGAGCTTGAGTAGCAGACCTAAATTCATGGCAGCTGATGATGGCAGATTGTTATTTCAGGGAAGGACTTGTGTACCTGATGTGGCCGAAGTTAAGAACAAGATCCTCGAAGAAGCTCATAGATCCAGATATACCATTCATCCTGGAGGTACGAAAATGTTTAAGGATTTGAAAAGATCTTTCTGGTGACCGAATATGAAAAAGGAAATTACAGAATTTGTCAGTAGATGCTTGGTGTGCCAACAAGTTAAGGCTGAGCATTTCAGACCTATAGGGAAATTGAAACCACTGGACATACCTCAATGGAAGTGGGAGAGTATTGGCATGGATTTCATTATGGGTCTACCTAGGACTCGCAGTGGATTTGATGCAATATGGGTTATTGTTGACAAGTTGACAAAGTCTGCTCATTTCTTGTCCATTAAATCTAAGTGGACTGTTGATGTTTTAGAAGCTTTGTATATGAAGGAAGTGGTGAGACTCCATGGTATTCCGAATAGTATTGTGTCTGATAGAGACCCCAAATTTACTTCACATTTTTGGAAAGGATTGCAAGAATCTTTGGGGACCCATCTGAATTTCAGTACTACTTTTCATCCACAAACGGACGGACAGACGGAAAGAACCAACCAGATAGTGGAGGATATGCTTAGAGCCTGCACGATTGATTTTGGAGGCAGTTGGAGTGATCACTTGGCCTTGATTGAGTTTGCATACAACAACAGTTTTCAGTCCAGCATTCATATGGCTCCGTTTGAAGCTTTGTATGGAAGAAACTGTCGATCTACATTATGTTGGAACGAGGTAGGTGAGAAGCAATGGCTGGGACCATATCTCATTTCTGAATCGTCCAAGAATATTCGTATTATCAGAGACCGGTTGCAAGTAGCACAATCAAGACAAAAGAGTTATGCCGACAACAGAAGAAGAGCTTTGGAATTCCAGGTTGGTGAACATGTGTTTCTGAAGGTTTCTCCCATGAGAGGGATTCGAAGATTTGGCATTCAAGGCAAGCTAAGTCCAAGAGTGGGGGAGGTTGCATACCGTTTGGCACTACCACCTCAGTTATCTGGAGTACATAATGTCTTCCATGTGTCAATGTTGAGAAAATATGTGTATGACCCCACTCATGTCATTCAGCATGCTAACCTTGAGTTAAAGGAAGATCTGACTTATGAAGAAAGACCTGTTAAGATTCTGGATCGCAAGCAGCAGTAACTTAGGAACCGATCCATACCTATGGTCAAAGTGCAATGGAGTCGGCGTGGAACCGAAGAAGCTACTTGGGAGTCAGAAGATACTATGCGGAAGCAGTATCCCGACTTGTTCTAGGTGAGTTATCTCGCTCCCCGTTCTATTAAGTGCCGTGAATTTGGAGGACCAAATTCCTTTAAGTGGGGGAGGGTGTAGCACCCCGATTTATTAAAGAATAGAAATTTTGAGAAAATTAATTAGAAAATCCTTAATAAATAGAATAAGTTAAATTTCAACCATTTGTAAAAATCTGGAAAATTTAGAATCTTGTAAAGGAGAAAACGTTTAATAATAGTGTCTTCTATGACCAGCCCAAATAAAACCCGTAATTTGGCCGAATTAACTGATTAAGGCCCAAATCCACACTTAATTTAATTGGACCTTAAAACGCGAAATTTGAGCCCAATACCCGATCATTTAGGCTGAGACCGGATCCAAATGAAAGGTTAGGATGAGAGGATCGTTTCTACTCTAAGTTCTCCCCGAAACCCTAACCCTAGAGAGTGAATTTTTGGATAGAAGGCGACTGAAAAACCCTATCTGCGACGTTCGCGCACTACCCTATAGTTGGACTCTATTTCCACGAATAGAAGACTCTAGAACTCATATGACCTATAAAAATGACCCTTGTCAACCCTAGTTTCATTTGGGTGATGTGGCGGCCGGCGAGGATCGTGGACGAGGGAGAATTCCGGCGATTACCGACGGGGTGTTCTTAGCGCGTCGTCGTCCCTTCTTCTTCCTTCTTCTTCACTTTAAGGTAGGATATAACAAGCCAAACCTTAAGTATCATATATGGTTGGCACCAGCATCGAGTGCTCTTTATATTGAATGCAAAAGCCCTAAACGTTGCTTCGTATCCTGCGAGAATTTTAGGGTTTAGTGGAAGCATGTCACATCTAGGGTTATACTCGTTTCATCTCGTTTAAGTAGGGATTTCAGGCACTAAAGATTAAATTGAGCATGCTATATTGTAAGACTTTTCGTGCCCTTTCTTTTGAATCCAAAAGCTCTAATTATTATGCTCCATGCTGTGCGTATTTAGTAAATTATTATAACCCTAGCCAACCCCGCTGGCAACGGATAAGACGAAGGGATGGCGGGCTGGGTTGATTTGCGCGGTCTCTCGATAGACCACCCATCTACGTCAGGCGGCTAGTTTCTGACCGTTCATGTATTGTACTTTTGATTGGATTCATAGTTTGCGCGGCTTAACCCTAACCGCCCTATCATTTGTTGTGCCCCTATGGTCACTTGAGTTCATATGGTCACTTGGGTCATTCGACATCATTCTATGGTCATATGAGTTCTAATGTATTCTTGGTTTTGATAATGGCTAAACACTATTAGTCATTGATGTTTTTCACCTTCATGTGATTGACATACGTGATGTTTTTGTTCATGACAGGTGCGCCAATGAATGGACAAGGAATCAAGTGGAAATGGTGAACGTGAACGCTGAATGTTGCCCCCTCGCACGCGGATCAAAATTTAGATTGAAGATTCAGTAATAAAACTTGAAGACAATCAAGGTTGATGCCACAGACATGAACGGGCGGCTAACAGACTCAAGCGACGGAGTTGGTGCGGCCAACGGACCGAACCGGGCTGACCCGGGCCCTGCCCAGCTGGCGGTCGACCGCCAGCACAGGGGCGGTCGACCGCCCCAGCCAGGGACTCCCAAGTCTGCACGTCTTTCAGTGGCGGTCGATCGCCAGCCAGTGGCGGTCGACCGGATTTCCCAGGGATCGCCCGTTTGCAGGTGTTTCAGTGGCGGTCGACCGCCAGGAACCTTAGGTCGACCGCCAGCCCCGAGCCATCAATTGTTGACTTTGTTTCCAACTTCGAAAAGGGCCATTCAACATTGATTTGTTTAATCCTAAAGACACCTAATCCCCCACAAATTGTGGATCTGGTCTAGGGGGTGTCCATAGACCATTCAAGGTCTATAAAATTCTTGTAAGAGGGTTAGAAACCCTAATGCTTCAAGGGGCTTCTTGTGAGATCTAGGGTGGCTACAAGGGAGGTTGCAAGAGAGCTTGGAGACGAGCTACTGTTCACGTGAACAGTAGTTCGTGAAGGTGTTCTTCATCCAATCAAAGGGGAATCAAGCTCAAATCAAAGCCAGCAAACCTCAAGGAAGATTACATCAAAGCAAGGCTATCAAAGTGATCCAAGGAAGCTGGTTTGATTCAAGTTCTTCAAAGGAAATCATCTTCATCCATTCAAGTTCTTTCCACCTCATTCAAGGTGATATTTCAAGCATTCAAACTCCTAGGAGCTAAAGAAGCAATCAAGATTCAAGGTAGCTTCATCATCTCCTTCATTCATTCAAAGAAGTTCAAAGAGAAGATCAAGAGAGAAGAATTGAAGGAAGAGGTACTGTTCACGTGAACAGTACTCCGTGAAGAACATTCATCCAATCAAGGGTGAATCAAGAATATTGAGTTGAAGCCAAGAGGAGCCTTGTTGCTAATCAACATTTCATACAAGGGCCAATTCATTTTCACTCATAACTCAATCTCTTGTCTTAGTTCATTCACATTTGTTTCATTTTCATTATTGTTTAAACATTGAAAGTGTGATTCATCCCTACCGGTGGTTAGTAGGAAGGCAATTGGAGGGTGTTCCAATTTGCGGTTGACATCCCTACCAGGTGGTGAGTAGGAAGGCAATCGGTGGTTTCTGATTTGCGGTTCTGTGCGCTGCACAAGTGAAGCCTCACCGGGTTTTGGTGAGGGGTGGACGTAGGGCTGAGGATTCAGTCCGAACCACCTTAAAATCCTGTCTAGTGTGGTTTGCTTGTGTGATTGATTCGTTCTAGGTGCATGCTTAGGATCGAATTGTTATATATCTTGCTTATCTTGCTAAGCAAATCATAACGCACTTGGAAGCTAGTTTCTATTCCGCTGCAATTCATTTTAACTAGCTATATAGAGGGCCACATTGCGAAAAGTGGGGCTGATCTATTCACCCCTCCCCTCTAGATCCGCTGTCCACTACACAACATCATTAGGTGGCATGTTCCAGACCGTGCATGTTCTCCAGCGGCACATTACAGACCGCTCAACCCTGACAGGCCTCCTGACCTGGAAGAAGATGAACGGCCTGTCATGCGACCGCCGAAGATAGTAAGCGGCTCAGACAGAACCACCCAATTGTATAGAACTGCTTGTTTTCCTTTTTAGCATGATTTAACTTAGTAGAATTTGGCTAATGATAGGCTAATAACCCATAAGGAAAAGGAACATATGTGATAACAGACTTCATAATGTTTAAATTATTCCTTCATCATAGCCTTAGTTTATTTCGATATGTTAATTCAACCATGATTTCATGATATTAGGATTGTTTGACAGTCATTCTACTCCGGTAGGATTGACTGACCGCCATACTGATTTCCGATGATTTGATAGCCTCTTTTCCTTGTAATGTTTGGGACTCCCCGCCGGATATTCCTTCTGTCGGACTAGGACCTTCATTACGGGACCTCCGTAAGCCCCCGCGAGCCTGGGATTCCCACTAGGATGTCGGGCAGGTTGTACCACCAAAGCCTGAACCTGTGTACGTGATCGAATCGCTTGGATTATCATGTTGTGAGTCACGGCTCAACTTGGACCCCCTGAGGTCTGTGCGGCCCGACAGGGACTGTCTGACTCACTGGGTGACCCATTAAGAACCGTGCAACTCTGGCCAAGTGCCACTTACCTTGGTTGATTAACCTTGTTCTATCTTCAACCAAATCACGTTCTAGATCGACCTGATAAGCCCTAGGCTGACCAAGTGGACAGTGGGTTGGACCTGGTTCAACTCTGCCCCACTTATGACAGCCCGGAGCCCATTTGGGTAGATTTCTATTTCCTTGTGCTAAGTTCTGTCGAACAGACTAATTTGAACCGCCCACGTCATAGAGCGGATCTTATTGGACCGTCCACCCGATGAGCGGCCCCATAAGGCCCGTTTAGTTTGTTCTTGGGCTCCCAGCTCTGCTAGCCTTGAGCGGCCCATTATTGACCGTCCAACTCTTTGAACGGCTCGACATGGACCGTGTACCCTTGACTTCGGTGAGGCTGGTCCTCAGCCCACTTTTGTCCTGAACGGTCCATTATCGACCGTGTATGTTTTGAGCGGCCCAGTGTGAACCGCTTATCATCCAGAAGTGATTTTCAGTGATTATTCATGTTTGAATCGAAGAACCTATTGGTTCTTGATAATTTTAACTTTCTGGGTAAAGTTTTGCTTCAACTTATCCTTAGGTCCTCCTGAGGAAAGTTCTATCTTGATTAATTGGCTATTTTGACTTGATTAATGTCTAAGACACAACTATGGATCTTGGATCCTTTAAATCAATGCCAACGCATCATAAGGGCTCGGTCTGGTCCTGGGAGGAGCGCCCGAAAAGTACTTGCGCCCCGGGGAGTTTGAATGACATGGTGAGGTATTGCACCGAGTGCATGACTAGCGTGATGTCTATGACAATAATCTCTTACTTGGAGTTATCTTGACTTGATTAAATCTTGCTTGTTGGCCAATTTTTAGTTTCGTTATATATATGATCTTGTACCTCTTCTATTTATGTCATTTCGTTATATCGTTATTTCTTTTCGCACATTTAATGCAATTAAATAGTTAATCACTTAAACTTGCCTGTTATTACCTACTGAGCGCTCGCTCACCTAGTTGTTTCCCCATTTCAGGTAGCTCGAGTGAGGACTCGCAATCCGATGGGAACGGGCAAGAGTGTTGATCATGGAGCGAGCCAATTAGATGTCGTGGAGCCAGAAATAATTGTCTATGTTTAGTCGTGTTTTAGAATGTGGTACAAGAGTTGTGGTGTGAAGACAGTCAATGTAATGTGTCTAGTGGACGTTATGATGGAAATTTCATTAAGGTTGTTTGAGTTGGTTATGAAATTGTTATTAATGAAGTTATTTTGTGATCATGGTTAATCCTTATGTTTTAGCATATCATGTCTGGAAATCAACATATTATTATTACTTGTTTCTACTGCCAGTCCCGATATTCCGCGTCGGGGCGTGACATAGACAGCCACCAATTACAGAAATAGCGCCCACTGTGGTGGTCGCTCATTCTTGTTAACAGTATAGGCACAAAGAATTTGTATCCATATCATGGTCGCTAATTCAGTGATTAGCGCCAATTGGCATGGTCGCCAATTCCTTTTGGCATCCAAGTCCTGGTCGCTAATTCCAGACAGAGATAGACTTCTCACATAGGCCAGAAACAGCGCTCTATGAGGGCTAGGACATCACGTTTCTTTAGAGTGACGTGACAAGGAAAGGTTCTAGGGTTTTCTTAGGGTACAACCAGCTCGGCTGCCTTGAGGGAATCCAAGGCTAGCGTAGACTTATAGAGGTCTCAATGAAGAAAGCACCAGTCTGAAGGAAGGAATATCCCGCGGTGGGTCCAATCATCACCAAGAGTTGAGGTGTAAGCAGTAGAAAGTAAAATAGGGACTCTATCTTTGGATGTGAGATAATAGTGCCAAAAAGACCCGCGATATGGGCTAGAAACCCGATAAAACACGTGAGTGCAGGAAATAGCATCCATTCGGACAGGCGCCCAATCAGAATTATGCGTCTGCGTAGAATGTCGCTCAACCAATATTTTCATAAAGATTTTATAGTTTTCACAAGAATTAGCGTCTGTTTATAAGTCGCTAAATCAATAATTAATCAAATTTCAACAATTTCATAATAATTGGGCGACCTTCCAGAAAGGTGCCAGAACTCTAAAGAGCATCTAAGTAACAGTCGTTAATTCATATATTTCTGTATTATTTCAATTTTTATCAAAATAACAGGAATCAACGCCTCTGTGCAGAGGCGCCATATCCAGAATAGGCAGTTGTTCAAACAGTCACTCATTCATTTGATTACACTACCCTATACATGGGCCAGGTACGTTTACAGATAGAATCTACTGTTGATTTAAAACGATTACTATTCATTTAGGGATGAACATTGCTACTTTGATGTTTATGCGAATTTTCAGAAAACTGATGACATGAACTGGTAGAGATAAGTATGAGGAATCCAGAAATATGCATAACATGTTTTTTAGATACATGGTTCCATAGTTATTTATTTTTAAACATGGGTTATTTATTAATTGCTCTAAAAAGAAATAGCGACGGGGTGATGGTCGCTCATTAATTTATGGCCAGAAGGCTGTCGCCAATTCAAGAATTAACGACCTTTTGCTCGGTCGTTCATTAATAAGCGGCCATTGTACTAGTCGCTATTTTATATGCAGATAGAAAGCCAAAAAACTACGTAAAACCCAAGATCGGGAACATGAATACGTGATATAAGCATGCTGTTATGATCATTTATGCGTGTATTATTCTATTAACTATCTTCTTGGGGCTTAAAACTTGAGAAAGCCTACCTTTTACGGGTTGATGGTGAAGAATAACGAAAGCAGAGAAAAATAAGAGCAACTGCAGCAGCAGCAGGCAACACAACGGCAACAAGAAGAATAAGCAGTCGTAGCAATTCCAACTGCAGCGATAGGAATAGGACGAAGGAGAAGAAGCAATAGGCTTCTTCACGGCAGTAGGAAGACGCAGTAGAGAAAGGAAGAAGAAACCTTTCTTAACGCACGGCCGCAGTCACAGAAGGAAGACGACGTCGATGCAGCAGGGTTCCTTTCGAACGCGGCAACAACAGTAGCCTTTGCTCGTTCGAGAGGGGTTTTATTTATAGGATTGAGGTTTAAGCTTCCTAATGGGATTTAACCTTCCCATGTAGCAATCCTACAAGGTCTAAAATTTTCCATGCTAATAAATTCCTTGCCAAATCCTCAGCCGCTTTCCCTGTTAATTTTAAAACCCTAAAAATCCTATGCACTAATCGAACGTAATGAAGCTTTGGGCCTTCAAAGCCCTGCAATGCGTATTTTTATCCTACGTAAAGCCCATTTCGCTATTGGGGTTAGTTTATTAGCTAAGGCCCTTTAGAATGCTTTAGTATAGCTTTAGGGTTTTTATTATTTCCACATGTTTATAGTTCATTAAATATTGTATATATATATATATATATATATATATATATATATATATATATGTATGTATGCATATTTCATTCGGGGTGCTACACTTCCTCTTTCTCCTAGCCACCATAGCCTCGGCCCTCCTAAAATCCCTCATCTCCTCCTATTTTCCCTCCTCCACCACCTCATCCTTGCTCCTAGCGCAGCCTACCTTCCTCCTTCTCCTCCTCACCCTTTCCATCCCTAGAACAAAATTCAAATCCACTCCTATTTTCTCTCCCTCCCTCCTCCAAACATTCAAAATCTTTCCCTGACCCCCTGCCACCTCAGCCCCCCTTCTAGGAAACCATCCTAGAATCTCTCCCCCCTTCCTCAATGCCAGCCGCCTCCTCTCCACAGCCCAGCCAGGCCGCTCCTCCCATCAACCCTATCCATAGATCCCCCAGCCTCTCTTCCCCATGCCCCACTCTATCCCAGACCACTTCCAAGCCCCTCCACCCTCTCTTCCACGGCCTCCATTCCCTCCCCCAGTTGCTCACACCATCCCTCTCCCAGTGCCCGCCATCTCGCAGCAACCGAGAAGCCAGGCATGTAGACCTGCGCCCAGAACAGAGCTTCTGCAACTCGATCGACACCGGCACCCCAACAGCATTCCAGGTCAAGTCCCAGAGTGTGAAGGTGCTACCCCACGTCCCCTCCACCCTCAACTCATGTCGGAGTCCATCCCGACCCTAGAGCTGCGCCGAACAGCCTCTCCCATCGACCCGCGCAGGACCGACACCCAGTCTGCCAGCAAGCTAGTCCATGGCTTGGTACACCCTCCACAGCCACCATCTGTGTGTCTCCTCCACGTGATAGGCTCCCCTCCACGTCCCCTACGCTTTCTATGAGCCCAGGTGGCCATCTCCCTTAGATTCTATCTGGAGCAACCCCGACAGCGACCCATGTTCTGCCTGCGCCTGTCTACCTGCACCAACAGATCTGGGATCCCATCGCACCCCAGCCTCTTCCCGGACACGCAAGCACCAGCCCACTCCAGGAGCCCTTGAGGATGAGCCCCAGGGTCCTCTCCTTGGTCCCCTCACTCGCCACCCACACTGGAGAGTCGCCACGCCCGCAGCACTCAGCAGGCTGACCTGCTACCTGCACCCTGCCTCCCTTTATATGGTCGCCCTCCTGCGACTCCCTCCCTGCACCGGTGACCCCAACAGCCACCTAGGCCCCTGGAGGCCCTTTGTGGATCCCTCGCCTCCACCTCCAACTACGGCGGGCTCCCTCCCACGCTCCCTCGATGGCGTCACCCTCAGTGCAACTAGAACTGCCCAGTTCTGTCATCTACCTGCAGTCGGTGACCAGCAACTAGTTCGGCGACCCCTCAGGCCACCCCACGACGTCTATCTCACCTTGGACTCTCCATCACGCTGTGAGGGCCCTCCCTCATGCCCTCAGACCATGCCGGCACTCTCGGGGATCACCTCGGCCTCCATGCGGCTCAGCTACTCCAGTTCTGCCCCGACTGCAGGCCTGAGCACCTGCCTGAGCCAGTGGCGATGTCGGACCAGTTTCTGTAGCAACCCGTGCCCCCGGCCCCACCCCAACCACGTGGGACTTCCCTCCAGTCGTCCCTCAACTGTTGTCACCGTTGGTAGCCTTCTCAGCCGCGGCATCACAGCGTACGACCCCGGACACTCTGGACATGCAGTTCTGTCCAACAGGACAACATTCTGCAACCAGTCCACTATCGGCCATCCGCCCACTCTAGCACCATCTGTGGACCACGCCAGCGACGGAGGATGCTCAAGGGACCACTCCCCACGTCCTGGACCTACTAGTAGTAGACGTCCACACTACCACCGACGGGTCGTCGCCATCGTTCGAGCGTAACCTCTATCCTGCTATCTAGACAAAGATCAGCAGCGCGGCCGCTGCCTCCCCACCCCTTGTTCCCCCCTCCTACATGAGGGTAGTGATTGTACACCCCGCCCTTGAGTTCCCCCTTTCTACGTGGAGGTTTGATGTTGGTTGTACACACAGGTCTACATCTCAAGCCGTCGTCGACGTGTTGGTCGAGTGAGCACGTTCCCCTGCTCGCACCCGTCCCGCGATCAAATTGGTATCAGAGCAAGTTCCCAGCTTGTTCCTACAAGCCAGGTCCTAGATAGGAAGGTATGCTTCCCCTTCCGGTGATCTCTACAGCACTCCTACCAAATGGCGCCATCACCGAGCTCAACTTCCATGAGATGGAGCCATGGAACTGGATCTCCCAGGATATCGTCGATACCCTTACCAAGACCGGTGAGATTGTCTATGATGGAGATTGAGTTTTTGTGGAGTTCCAAAAGAGGATTGGCCAAGTCCTCTACTTTGATGGCGCATGGTGTCAAATCGGCACCTTAGCCGGCCCTTGCATAACACTCGGGAGGCCTTGGCTGGACGAGAGGGGAGCCACCATCTATTCGGAGTGACGAACTTGTCGAGTGCATCCTCTGCATCTACCGGGGGCCTTCACATTCCACAACATGTCGCCCTCTCCTCCAATGACGCTAGAAGTCCCGGCGAATGAGTTATTACTGGAAGAAGAGCCGTTGCCTGTGGAGATCTACTAGCTGGACCCCGAGTTGATCGCCCGATACGAGGAAAAAGAACTCGAGTGGGTGCTGGTTCAGGGCGCTGCTGAACCTGCCCCAACCCACACCGGGCAAGATCCGGCTATCACCCTGCAAGAACCGGACACCCAAGAGCACGAAGTCCCCAACATCGACTTGGTTGCAATGGCGGCTCCAATAGTCCCTCCCGATACCCTTCACCGACCTCTGGAGCTGCCCCATGTTGATTCCGTGTGGCACGAGTTATGTACGGCCTACGAGAAGTGGCACCCCAGCATCCGTCACCTAATCAATTTCCCCGAGCCCTTGCCCTACCCTCCGATGATCATCACGGTCGTGCTTCCCCACTTTAAGATTCGAGGTCGAATCTTTTCCAACCAAGGGGGTATGACGGGGACGTCAAGGTGGGGACTTAGCGGCCCAACCCCTTTGGCGGAGGGATTGCCCCCGCCCCATGACCCATTGGATCGGTCCCGACAACTCTATGAATTTTTATCTTTTATTATAATGTAATTATCCTTTTATTTAGTATTTAGTTCTTAGCGGGACAGCTAATTGGGCCCAAAAGGGCAGGTTAGCTTATGGGTCTAGTTAAGGGTCACAGGTAGCTGATAATTACCCCTCAGGACAATGGGGTCATTTTTTTTAAGAAGGTGATTTTGGTCTTTTGTAACCCCTGGCCTCTCTTATAAATAGAGGACCAAGGGGCCTCATTTTGGTAGAATGAAATTATAAAGAATTAAAGAATTTGAGAAAGCCCTCTCTTGGTTAAACCTCTCTCTCTCTCTCTTGCTCAAATCTCTCTCTCTCCTTCTCTCTCTGCCAAGTTCGCACACCCCCCTCTCTCCTCCCATCCCTTGGTCGCAACCCCCTCTTCTGTCACGCCCCATACTCTATACCGTCGAGATATTGTCCGCTTTGACCTACCGGCCTCACAGTTTTATCCCTTTCTAACCGTGATCGGCTCCTTAACTTCGGAGTTCTTTCAAGAACTGAGCCGATACTTCAAAATGCGTCTCGATGATATAGAGTACAACTTAGGTATATTTGAGGGTGTTATAATCTACCCCTCTTATATAGGTGACGTCCTCGTCGTTGGGCACATATAGCACGTAATCAAACCTCCCAGGCAGGTAGGACTCTAGAGGTGGCCCCTACAGGCTCAAGAGGTGGCTCCCACTATGTAGCACTTTGTCCCATTACGGGTTCAAGAGGTGGCTCCTATAGTGTAGCACTTTGCCTTGCATGGCACTTAGTTCCTACACTTCCGGCTGGGGTATGGCTCTGATACCATTTTGTCACGCCCCATACTCTATACCGTCAAAGTATTATCCGCTTTGGCCTACCGGCCTCACGGTTTTATCCCTTTCTAACTGTGATCGGCTCCAGAATGAGGGACTTCCGGAGCAGGTCACCCATCCCAGTACTACTCCCCATTAAGCACGCTTAACTTCGGAGTTATTTCAGGAACTGAACCGATACTTCAAAAGGCGTCTCGATGATATAGAGTACAACTTAGCTATGTTTGAGGGTGTTACATCTTCCCTTCCTCTTTCTCCTTGCCACCTTAGCCTCAGCCCTCCTAGAATCTCTCAACTCCTCTTATTTTCCCTCCTCCACCACCTCATCCTTGCTCCTAGTGCAGCCTACCTTCCCCCTTCTCCTCCTCACCCTTTCCTTCCCTAGAACAAAATTCAAATCCACTCCTATTTTCTCTCCCTCCCTCCTCCAAACATTAAAAATCTTTCCCTAACCCCTTGCCACCTCAGCCCCCCTTCTAGGAAACCATCCTAGAATCTCTCCCCCCTTCCTCAATCCCAGCCAACTCCTATCCACAGCCTAGCCAGGCCGCACCTCCCATCAACCCTATCCCTAGCGCCCCCAGCCTCTCTTCCCCACGCCCCACTCTGTCCAAGACCACTTCCCAGCCCCTCCACCCCCTCTTCCATGGCCTCCATCCCCTCCGCCAGCTGCTCACACCTGCACGGAGTTCCCAACCTCCTGATTCGCTCTCCATTCAAATGGGTACAAGCTGACTACTAATTTGCTCTAGTTAGTAGGACATCTCGAGCAAGGTTGATTCACCCTTCTATGGAAAGATTTTTGTTTCCTTCCTCTGCCTGAAGTTTATTGTTTAGTCCATCTTCCACACCTGCATCCGATATATGTACGTTTTGCAAGCACCCTCAGATATTTACCCGACAAAAAGTGATTGGTGCACACACAGGGGTTATTACACACTTGAGATGTGCACTTGACTTATTTTTTTATTTTTTTTAATATTTTGTGACACGAGCCTCAAGTCACCCTAACTTATGGTATAAGTCACACCTCTAACGGACGGTCCAAAAACTCTAAAAATAAGTCCATATCAAATGAATAGTGTTGGACCCATTTTTTTAATCGATTTTCTTTATTTTTTATTTTTTGTTGGGTCGTTGGATGAGGGTCCTCTACTTACACTTGGATCTCTAGATTGTTTCCATTGACAGCTAGACTATTGGATTTACTTCTGGTCACTATCAGATCATTGAATTTGCTCCTAACCTTTGGCAAATCGTTGAATTTACTTTTGTCCTCAATTAGACGGTGGGATTCACTCCTAGTCACGAGCAGGCCGTTGAATTTCCTTTTGGTCAAGATCTAACCGTTGAATTTGAGTTTCATCGTAATCGGACCCTTCTTAAGTAGATCTATAATTTCTAACTCTTTCTGAGTGTTTCTATATTTTTTTACCCTTCTTGGGTATTTTTGTACTTTCTAACCCTTCTCGGATATTTCTGCAATCTTGACCCTTTCTAAGTACTTATGCACTTGTCTAATTCTCGTGGACTTATTTGTCATTTCTTGACTTTTCAAGATATATCTACAATTTCTTGATTTTTTGGACATCACTCTCATTTCTTGACTGGCTGAAATGCTTCAGTTATTTTATGACTTTCCAAGACATTTTCGTCATCCCTTGACATTATGGGATATTTCTATCATTTATTTAATTCTCAAGGTATCTTTTTCATTTCTTGACATTCTGGGATATTCTTGCAATTACTGTCATTTCAGGATAGTTCGGTCATTTCTTGACTTTCTAGGGCATTCATGTCATTTCTTGACATTTCGGAATATTTTTGTCATTTTCTAACTTTTCAGGGCACAGTTGTAGTTTCTCAATTTTCTTGGGCTACTCTGTCTTTTTTGAGTTCCCAAGGTATTTAAATAATTTTTCTGACTTTCCTGAATCTTTCTATCATTTGTTAACTTTCTAGGACATTTCTGTCATTTCTTGACATTTCTAGGTGTTTCTATCATTTGTTAACTCCCAAGATATATTTGTAATTTTTTCAAATGCACGAGACATTCCTATCATTTCTTTACTCTCTAGGGCTTATTTGTAATTTTTGGACTTCCCTAGACTTATTTGTCATTTCTTAATTTTTTTAAGATTTATTTACAATTTTTCACCCGCAGGAGTATTCTCATATTTTTCTTGAGCATCAGGGTTCTTAGATATGGCAGTTCTTGATCAACCTTAAGCAAAGTTCAGAAGAGCGTACACCACTTCAGGGAAGTGGCATGGTCTCACTCCACTGAGTTGTGTAGAAGATGTGACCTATGAAAAATGGTATTTTGGAAATTTCGACATAGTAGGAGCTTTATGCAATTTCTGCAAAGTTCAAAATTTTTATGTAATTTCTAGGCAGGCCAAGATTTTTTTGTAATTTCTAGGAAACTTAGGGAGATTTTGATATTTCTTGAAATTCTAGAGTATTTTGATAATTTCTTAACTCTAGAGATATTTTAGTAATTTCTAGTTGGTTTAGGAGATAGTTTGATAATTTCGGAATAACATAAGAATATTTATGTAATTTTTAGAAAACATAGGGGGTTTTCTATAATTTTTAGACAAACTAGTACACTTTACAATTTTTGGATTTAACAATGACTTTTCTATAAGTTTAGATAGGCACAAGTCCCTTCTCGGTGGAGGCACACAAGGCGAACACTTAGGAGATTATTTCTCCTTCTTGAGTTCCTATACGTTGCAATCCATCTCTATGCATCCGTCAACGCAACGCCACGGATCAACCTGCGTGATCAGGTTACAGGAGTCAAGGGAGCAACTCCCTTTTGCGGTGGTCAAGGGGACATCACCCCTTGCTTCTATAATTTATGATCCCTCTCCAAGAAATGGCACAAATGGCATAGCCACATCACGAGGCATAAACCAAGGAATTACATAAGGCACAACCACATGGGCATGTTTACAAATCCTAAGAGCACATGTGCAACTCTTATTAGGTGCACACCCTGCTTGGTGGAGACACAAAGCACAAATACCTGAGAAATTGCTTCTCCCTAGACTTTCCATCCTCCTTGGGTTTCGATCCTCTGTCTCTGTCGTCCTCCCCAATGAGTACTCGCAGGGGGTATTTATAGACTTAGGGAGGTAACTTGGGCCTGAAAGACCTATCCGGGACAAAATGGATCAGGAAGGAGGGCAATTGGCCCCAAATAGGTCTCGACAATTGGTTCTAGATAGGTCCTCGACACATATCCGAGGTCAATTGACCATGGGTGGCGAGGCTAGTTGACCTCGATTAAGGGGCAATTGACCCCAAATAGATCCAAGGGACCTATCTAGGTCAATCGACCCCGAAAAGGGGTCGATCGACCCCGAGTAGGTATGGGGAACCTATCCGAGGTAAATCGACCCTGGAAAGGGGGTAATTGACCCTGGATAAGTCTGGGGGACCTATCCAGGGTCAATTGACCCAAGGAGGGGGATTCCACCCCTTGGGGGACCTACCAAGGTCTAATTGAGTGGGATGTGAGAGGGAGAGAGAGTGGAGGGGTTGAGCCCGAGTAGTTTCCCCCCTTTTTATTTTCTTTTTCCAAATTTTTTTTGGCTTCAACAATAACATATCATCTCTACCGAGATGAAATAACTACAAAACCAAACCCCATAGACTTGGGGGGAAATCTTCAATCAAAATATTCCTGTAACCTTAAAATATAAGTAGCAATATATTAGACTGGAATTTAAACCGACTTCTAGTCACCTATTAGATTGATTGAAACTTAAACCAATTTGAAACGTTTCAACAATACATTAAATGTTAACGACCATCTAAAGCAATGGCCAAAGAGCTTGAAACAAATTAAAAAGTTGAAGATCCAGATCGGCTTTTTAAATCAACTTTTTAATTGGACAATACATTAAATGTTAACAAAAGTTAATTGGCCAAAGAGCCAAACAAAAGTCGTTAACATTTATTTCAACAATACATTTCACTATATTGTCCGATAATGTTAACTACATTGTCAATGTTGAAGATCCACCAAACAAAAGTCGTCTTTGCCGTTGCTAGCGTAAATGTTTCTTTGTCAGCCAACGTTATACTACCAAAGCATAAGACCAATCAATAGATTGGTTCACTTCCACATTGAAATGTTTGAATCGCCATCTCTTTACGTTGATCACATCAAACGCCAGTTACCGCTTTTTTTATTGAAAGCATAATAATTTATCATAATGCTGAATACAAGCAAATTTTATAAGTCAAACAAAGTAGAATCCATTAAAACAAGCTCAAAGGTGGTGTGTAAAGAGTCCTAATTGTACTTGGATTCAAGCTGTGCAAAAGGTTCTAGTAATACTTGGATCTGGTAGGCAGTACATAAAAAGCTCTAGTAACCTTTAATGCACTTTCAAGTAGGGCATACGATGTTATCAGCACTTGGTGGCCGCGTAACACACGTCCAATCTCTTAGAAGGACAATAACGTAGTGTTTGACTATAAATCAACATTTGCTATTATGATAAATGATATTTTTGTTGGACATCAAACTGCAAATGTCGACTTGTCTATGCAGTATGCAATAGGGGGCGTGGAACTATAAAAAGCAATTGAAATGGTTGAAATAATGGAGATTTCTGAATAGAAAACACAACTTGGAACAGTGAACTATAACATTTTTACCGACAGCAAAGCTGAGCACAAATTACAAAATATTGTTCCAAAAAGATTCCAGAGAACTTCTAAGGCAGAGTATCAATTCAACGTTCATAATCTAACAAGTTATCACGAAAATCAGAATGATTAATGAGTCAAAAGGAAAAGAAACAAGTGCACAGAATTCTCAACCGTTGGAGCTCAACGTTCCCCTTGATGCCTTCATGAACATGTCTTTAATGTTTCTAGAATCCACCTGGACTTTCTGCTTTTTTGATTGTTTGTCATTGTTTCTCTTTCCATTACTAGCTTTCACCTAGAAAATAATGAAAAGAAATACATACTTCAGAAATGATGAAGAGAAAGGGTGATGCAACTGCAAATCTCTACAAAGACAGATCGAGGTAACATACATGTTGGAGAGGTGGATGAGATTCCCCATCAGTTGTCAGAAGAATTTCTTTGTTAGGAGTTTTCCTAGTTACATCTTCAATATCCAATCTGCAAATCCTCAAGAAATCAGAAAGCTGTCTGAATATAAAATATAGAATGAATTCACTGTTTTGTTGACATGATAAAACAAGGCATTGGATATCTTACTGTAGATGGTCGCACAAGAGCTTCAACCAACCATCATTTATGTATTCAGAAAACAGTGAGACAGCATCATTTACTGCACAATCATTGGTTCACAAGAATAACAAACCAGACATAAATGGGGTTAGTCTTACATATAGAGAAATCCATCTGCTCAATAAATTTACACTTTCCTAAGAAAATTGTTGACAAAAGCTGCTTGAGATGAAAGAATGGATTGAAGCCCAAAAGTTCCAATAAGTGAAGCCATGCAAAATAGACAGGAAATAAGGAGGAAACAAGAATACTATAATTTCTGACAGACAATGAAGCACTGAACCACTAATTTATTCAACAGTCTCGCCTCTTGGCCAAAGAACAGGGTGGAAATCATTAGCATGCATGATGTATCAGGGATAAGATTCCTGTTGTGCCTGGGAGCCTAACAAATGACGATAGATGGGAATCTCATAGATAAAGATGAATCTGCATGATAATATGGAAACTGAGCCTATACATTTTCTATACACATCTCTCAAGCTCCGCCCAACTAGTGTGAACAGATTTCATCCATCCTTCCCTGATCTATGTGATTTCTTCTTGTGTCTGCATTGGAAGTGGAAGCAAGAGCGAAGGCAGAAGCAGAAAGAGGCTGAATGAGGATTAACACAGTTCAATATGGTTTGAAGTTGTGGAATGTGGATGCAGTAGGATATTGTACATGGCAAAATGCTGCCTGATGTGGAATACTTTTGGTTGTGATAGGGTTGGGGGGGGGGTGAGAGAGGGGGACAAATCCGGTAAGTGTATTAGAAGGGGAGGCGGAAAGAGAAACTGAGACTCATCAAGTATCACAATGTACCATATGATCCCATGAAAGTCTACCAATGGGAAGGTGAACGCACTGGTAACCATGATGGCCCAAGGAATAGCCCAGAAAGACAACGTTGGGACCAAAAGTGAACTTATGAGAGTTGAAAAGACGAAAGTTAGATAATGCACACAACTTGGAGAAATAGGTAATCGGAAGACTAATGGAATTGTATTCCGAAGGGTCTTTTACTTTGTAACAAAGGAGATAGCATGCCATTACATTAAGTAGATAAGCAGCCATTAAGAAGGCATCAAGTGTCACAATCTGATCCAACCCGTGTGACATATTATCTACTTTAGACCAAATCTGCATGGTTTTATCATCAAAAGGTGCCTCACAAGTAGAGATGCAAAAGTTTACTTAACAGCGAGGATAGCCGCTACATCCTTATCCTGTAAATAAACAGACTATCTTATCTAGTTATCCTTATGCTTATATATCTGTATCCTTATTTTATCCTTAAAGATTAATGGAAATGAACATGACATGTACAGGTTAAATTATCGGACAATATAGTGAAATCAACCCAACCCTAACCCACCCGACCCCAATTCTTACTAGGAATCGGATGGTTGAGTGGATCAATTTGAGATTGGTCCAGATCGGCCGTTCCCACACCAGGATCGACTATTCAAGTCTATCCTTCCTCGTTCAACACCCAAAAAAAGGGAAAAAGAAAAAGAAAACATGAAGAAGAATCAAGTTAAATTATCGGACAATATAGCGAAATCAACCCAACCCTAACCCACCCGACCCCAATTCTTACTAGGGATCGGATGGTTGAGTGGATCAATTTGAGATTGGTCCAGATTGGCCATTCCCACACCAGGATCGACTATTCCTGTTGCACTCCTACGATTTTGATGATGTCATACACCATAAGTCAATCATGATAGTCTATCTTTATACATTTCTCATATACTGCACTCTCTGGCTTTACTCTGAAAGAATCAATTTTTGGTAGTAAAGTCCGTGCATACTTAGTTCATTCTGCATTGAGTCCGTGCATATGCTGCATTTTAACTGAATAGGGTCTGTGCATGCAAGCATCAAGTCGGTGCAACCTTAGTTGCTACACGCGACTAAGTCGGTGCAACCGTCGATGAGGCACGCGACTATGTCTGTGCATAGATCAGTCCATGTCTTGCTTGCGTCTCTCTTACACAATGCTGGTTGCGTTTTACATTGCGTCTCATGTGCATTTGTGTCTCAGTGCATGTATTGCGTCTCATTCTGCGTCTCAGTGCATGTGCTGCGTCTCAGTCTGTGTCTCATGCTATGTCTAAGGGTGCGCAAACGAAGTCGGTGCAATGTTTTGTTTTAGCACGGTCGGTGCAAGTGTCTCTCACGCATGATCAGCATCGGTGCATATCCTGTCTCTCGTGCATTTTACAGTCGGTGCACTTTCTATCATAGTCAGATTGGTCTGTACATATATGGTTCTACATTGCTCATAAGTTTGTGCATATCTTGCAAAAACTCTATTCATGGCTTGAGCATACTTTGCGATACGATTTGTGCATGTGTCTAAGTCATTAGCTTTAAGGTCAGTGCATGACAATCAGAGTCTGTGCTTGTCATGCAATATTTTACGCGAAGTCTGTGCATGATCTTGGTCAATGTAGTCCTCACTAACATCTTCGCTTGCTTGGCAGGTCTGTCACCTGGTCGAGCATGTGTTCGGCAAACCTATAACCTGGGAGTCCTCTCCAAGTGAAAATCAAAGTACCAATTCTAAGGCTCGTGATCCAAGGGAAGGAATGGAATAGAAGAATCTGCCACATGGATAGCTTCAGTGCCTGAAATTTGATTCGTGGACACCTGAGGAGAGCATTCTTTCAAGTCCTTTTGGCAGGAACCGTGGATTCCACACGCCCATCTCTGAAGCCTATAAATAAAGGTTGTTCGCTCAAGAGAAAAGAAGATGAAGAAAAAGCAGAAAAAGTGAGAGCCAAATACATGAAGATTCAGAGACAGTGAGAGAAAAAAAAAAGGGAGAGAGTGAGGAGATTATGAGCTCGTGAGGAAGAAAGAGTGAAGAGTTCAGTTCTAGGATCAGATCCTGAATTGTTGTGCTCCTGCGTGAGCTACATGTTTTCATTGAGTTTTATTCGCCAGTTCGTTTTTCCCTTTTATTATCTTCATCTTCCAGTTTCATTATTCGTCCCATACTCAGATTGAGTTCGGGATTCCTTCTGTGGACACAGGAGAAGGGAGAGTGTCTCTCATGTGGATTCAGAGGAAGAGAGATGTGAGTCTCTGGTTCCGAGTAGTGGTGTGCTACTCGTGGGTTTTCCTCCGGTTTGGAGGAAGGGAGGATCGATCCTCCGGTTTTGGTTCTGTGGGTTGCAGGATCAGTGTTGAGGGATCTGTTCCCTTGGACCAAGCTGTAAGGCAGCGTCTGTTCGCAGATTGAGTCTGCGTTTCCTGAATTGCTTAGTGCAAGGAAGCCTTACTTCTGTGGAGTAAGGGGTGAACGTAGATTGCAGATTGCAATCGAACCACCTTAAAAATCTCTGTCTCATTTGTGTGGTTTGCTTGTCTGATGTCTTATGTATGGTGTGTTTGACTGATCTCTGATTGTGTCTAAAGCTCATAAGCTGTTCGCTTACAGTTCCGTATCAACGTCTTCACGTTAAGCTTCTACTCATTGGTCTTCTCCGTGACTTGATTAGGGAGACTCTCTTTATGCGACTGGATTTTCGTAGCTTATAATTCAAATTGCTTTAAATTGGGTGTGATCTATTCATCCCCCCTTCTAGCTCACACTCTACGTTCTATCAATTGGTATCAGAGCAGGTTACCCATCATGTGACCCAACGGACAGAGTAATTCTGGATCTAGTGGTCCTCGAAGCTTCATGGCTAAGGGACAGTCTATTAGTCGCCCTCCTTTCTCTGATGGTAATAACTATTTTTACTGGAAAAATAGGATGGAGGTGTTTATGAGAGCACAGAGCCACAAGCTCTGGAAAGTGATCACCACAGCGCCATATGATCTTCCACCAAATGAAGATGCGTGGACGGAGGATCACGTCAAGCTTTCAACCATTAACTGGTCGGCCCTGAACATCATTCAATGCGCAGTTCACCCTGATGAATACGCCCGGATCTCAGCGTGCAAAACAGCCAAGAAGATGTGGGATGAATTGGAGCTAATCTACGAAGGTACATCACTAGTGAAGGCCAACAAGGTAAACATGCTCACATCTGAATATGAATTATTCAAAATGAAATCTGAGGAGACTATCACAGAAATGTATGCCAGGTTGTCATTGATTACTAACAGTCTTAGTGGGCTTGGGAAACAAGTTTCAGAAGGGGACATTGTCAGGAAAATTCTTAGGTCACTATCCCCCGCTTGACATACTAAGGCCATAGTGATAGAGTAGTCTAGGAATCTGTCAAAAATGACAGTCACTGAACTGATAGGATCCTTAATGACCTACGAAATGAACTTCAAAAGAAGTAGCGAAGGACATTGCTCTCAAGGTGTCCCGTGGTAATAGTAGCAGCAGCAGCGGCAGTAGCAGTGGGGAGTCTGACGGACTGTCAGACCTTGATCAAGAGGAGAAAGCTATGCTCACTCGTCAGTTTCGGAAGTTTCTGAGAACGAAGGGAAAAACTTTTAGAAGAAAAGGTCGTATCCTTCTGGTAAGAATTTTGATTCCAACAACGATAAAAATAGGAGCACTAAGAAGATTACCTGTTTTCATTGCAGGAGACCTGGACACATGAAAGGGGATTGCCCCGAACTCCAGAAGAAAGGCTCCAAGGTGCAAAAGAAGAAACCCGAAGCTATGGTGTGCACGTGGAGTGACGAGGAGGAAGACCCCGAAGCCAACTCGTCAGAGGAAGAAGACCAAGGAATCTGCCTAATGGCTAACAGTGATGAAGAGGTAACAAATATATTTGAGAATATTTCAATTGATGATTGGGAGGACGCCTATGCTGAGCTTTTAGATAAGTTTAATGCGTTAAGTAAAGAGCATAGGGTCTTAAAGAGAAAACTTAATGCTACCACTGAAGAGCAAACTCAAACAAACAAGGAAAATGAGAACCTTAAGTATGAAAACAACAACATTCAGAAACAACTTGATGACTTCAAGTTAAGACTTCAGGAAAGTCAAAATGAAAACAGCTTAATCACTGAAAAATATGAAGCAGTTAGGAAGGTCAATTCTGAATTTCAGGAAAATTGTGAAAAATTGCAGAAGGAATTGGAAGACAAACAAAGCACCTTAGAAAGATTTGTTCAAGGAAAAACAAATTTGGATGCCATGTTGGGTGCTAGAGTAAATTTCAATAAAAAGGGTTTAGGGTATAACCCAACAAACAAGAAATCCTTTCAGCTCAAGACTGTGACATTCTGTCCAGAAAAAGGGAAAGAAAAAATGGACACACCATCCAGTTCTAATAATATTCAAAATGTCCAACAACTAAAGAAGAATCCAACAAATCTTCCTGGACAACAATCTAAACCAGGATTGAACTTTGCTAAGCGAGCTCCAATGCCCATTCGCCCGAACAAGAATGCAAATAAGTCAAGGCATGTGAGTCAGAACAGAAACTCAAACTTCTATAACAAAATGGGCCAGTACAAAACAAACTGGGGAAGTCATGCTTATCCATAGAAATACTCCAATAAATTCGACTCCCCTAGACAGTTTGGGTACAATAGATACCCAAGGAATGAACAGTTCACCAACAAGAACAAACTCAACTCCAATAAACCAAGTGGACAGAACCTTAACTATAGTTTCAACAAAACTGTTAATAAGGCGCAAGAGAAGAATAATTTGAAACAGTTTTGGATTCCTAAATGTTTGCTTAAAGAGTTGAACAATGTCTTTGGACCCAATCTATCTTGGGTTCCAAACCACTCTGCTTGATCTGTTACTTTGCAGGTTAGCCTAGCAGCTGAGAACAACAAGTGGTATTTAAACAGCGGCTGCTCCAGGCACATGACAGGCGACCGATCCAAATTCAGTAAGCTGGAAATGAAGGTAGGGGGTCTGGTCAAATTCGGAGGAAAGAACAGAGGTATGATCATCGGAACAGGAACGGTTGGTAAGTCTACCTCAAACACTATTGAGAAGGTTCTGCTTGTTGAAGGTCTTCTGATAAGTACAATATGAAGTGATCTAGAAGGGGAGGGGATGAATAGATCACGGTTTTTCGTAGAATTAAAAAATACTGCAGAGTATATTGCTAAACGCAAATAACCTCAAGCTCTGACTATCGAAAATGATGCAGTGCAGTTAATAGCTCACGCAAATAGAAGGCATACCACAATAATACCACAATCGATCACACAAGGACTCAGAGAATTTTAAGGTGGTTCGGTCCTTCAGACCTACATCCACCCCACACTCAAACCGAGTGTGGCTTCACTAAAGGCTGGGCAACACAGCTTGCCAGACAACTGCTGATACACAGCTTCCCAGGAGAACAACCTCTCCTCTTCCTCCTACCCGGAGGGAACCTCTAGCGACCAGCAGTCACTAGAACCCAGAGACTCACGTCTCTCTTCCTCTTTACCAAGAGGGAACCCCACTAGTAGCAGCCCTGCTACTAGTGAACCAGAGGTCGAAGACCCCTCTTCCTCCCAACCCGGAGGGAACCTACAAGCAGCTCACCTGCTGCTTGCAAACCGGAGAATGAATCTCCCTTCTCCTGATCTCACAGGAGGACCCCGACCTCAATCCAGAGGATCGGAAACAAAAACAATGACAGTAGAAGAAGGATAAGAACAATAACCGAAAAAATACGAACGAAGGAAATCAAATGCCAGAAAATGGAAACAATGTAGCTCAACACAGAGCAATAGACTTCGGATTTGATCCGCAAGTCAGAACAACTCTTCTGATCACTCTTCTGCTCTCTCTCTCTTTTTCCCTCTGCTATTCTTTCTTCTTTCTTTTCTTTTCCTGGATCGAAGGGCTCTCAATTTTCCTGTTTTTTTTCTTCTATGCCTCTCTTCTTCGATCACCTTCATCTGAGGACGAAGGATTCTATTTATAGCAGAACAGCAGGTGGATAGGGCACAAAACGCGTGTGCCTCCCACGCTCGATCCAGAATCTTCCTGCCACGTGCCTTTATCAGATTGGTTCCTCTTGTCTCGGATCACGTGCAGCCCTGGAGTGTGGAATGTTCTTCCTCGGACCTGTAATGAGATTAAGTCCATTAATACGCTGCATGGCCATTAAAACCAAAACTGCATGAGGTATAGTAACAACACGACGTGACTATTACTCGAGATGACACAAGAACGACACGAGATACTCTGTAACAGGTCAGATACACAGAAGAAAATGACACGAGGTGAGGTTATAAGCAAAAGAGACACGAGGTCACGAATGCAAAAACAACACGAGGACAACACGGGCTAACGACAGAAACCGACATGAAGACTAAAGCGAGAAACCAACACGAGGACAGAATATAACGAAACGACTCGAGGTGAAAACAACACGAAGTATAGTGGTGACAAACACACACTATATAGAAAACGACACGAAGCCAGTAAGAACAGCACGAGATGAAAACAGCACGGGCTGATAACGACACGAAGTCGAAACAGTAAATGACACGGGATCACACTGCACGAAGTAAAACTACACGAAGACTTAATAAGAAAAACGACACGAGGTGGCAATAAGGAGAACGACATGAAAACAACATGGACTAGCAACCGAAACCGACACGAAGTCAAACAGTACAACACGAGGTGTTGTAACCAAGAAGAAGTGCCAATCAACACGAAGACAGTATGCAAAGAAACGACTCGAAGTGAGATGAGAACAGAATGAAACAAAGAAGACGACACGGAGTGCATGAAACCAACACGAAGACGTGGACTATAGTAACCGTCACGAAGTGTGGTTACTAAGTAGGAACGACACGAGGTCTACAGGAAAACTACTCGAAGTTCATCAGAACTTTTAGAGCAGCTTCAGGAACACGACACGAAGTCATGAGAAGAGAAAACAATCACAAAGTGAAACGAACACTTGAACTAAGACTGACTTAGAGACTCAGCGAAGGGACTCGAAGACAGGAATACAAAGGATGACATGGAAACAACACAGTAAACAAATACTGCACGAGGTGAAAGACAACACTCAATCAGACGACAACATGGCTAACTCGACACGAGGTGAAAACGCGAAGAAGAATGACATGAGGTTTTAAGGAAAACAGCACGAAGACAGAACTTGTACGAACACACGAAGTGTTACCTCTTAGCAGCTTTTCCATATAAAACCATGGATAACTCAAGTGCAAGATATCTGATCAAAAATAACAACAACAATTAACATAGTGTTGCTCATCATCAAAACACTTAGGGAAGACACAAAATCCAACAATCTCCCCCTTTTTGATGATGGCAACACTATATTAAGTATAAGAGATAAGTTCAAAAGAGATCATTTCAGGATATTTAATGCAGACAAATTAAAGCATACTTGCTTCCTTACTTCCCCTGAGAAACCTGAACACTCCCCCTGAACACAGCAACAGTTTACCTCAAACCTTGATAACTAACTCCCCCTCAACAAACTAACTCCCCCTCAACACTATTCTCTCCCCCTTTGACATCATCAAAACTAGGGGCAAATCTGAAGATACAGAGAAAGGAAAATTGCTGACTATAGAGAGAAAACAGGACAGAGTAAGGCAGATAAATGGAGACTATTGAGATGTTTAGTCAATTAAGAAAGCCATTAATTTTATGTGAGGATTTTTGAGGATCAGTTAGTCAGACTGTGCAAAAACTGTGAATAAGGATTCGCTCCATACACAGAACCAGATTCTAAGCAAGTGAGGTACAAGATACCAGATTGATCAAAATAAGTCTTTACTGAGAGAGTATTATGTAAGACAGTCAGAAGACAAAGACCTGTGGTATTGAGAACAAACAAATCAAAAGCTATACTTCAAGTGAGCAGGATCTTTAAAGATGGTCAAGATCAAAGGTAAGTCTGTCAAGTACACCTTTGACATTAGGGAGACACCTTGTTTAGAGGCAAGAATCCCCAGTTACTCGGTGGCAGGACCACATTACCCCTTCTGATAAGAGGACAGAGATAGTATTCTAACTGGTGTTGACATTAAGGTGACACCTTTATCTGAGGCCAGACACCCCAGTTACTAACCAGATATGTACCATAGCTCTGTATGATCAAGACAACTACTAAGACCAGATAATTACTGCCATCTCATGACATGGGAAGCTTTCACTTCATTGATGAAAATCCCAGTTTCTCAATGAGCAGTTAACAAAGTTGATAACAATTTTATGAAATTTGTTTTTATTAACCAGCTCTTAAAACCTTGTTAATGAAGCTTGAGTCCGTTTGAGAACAATACACCAGATCCAAGGTGATTCAGACTAAAGCACAAAATACCTCATTTTGGACTCACATTGACTAAGTAGGTATGCTGTACTGGCTAGATCAGAAGACAGTTACAGTGTATGAAGATTAATCTTGAATTCAGATTTTGATCTCAGTGGGACTAACAGCTGAAATTCCAACAAGAAATTAGATGATCAGCCTTAAAGAGTAAAGCATCCAACATTTTCGTTTATACACCTAATCAACCTGATTCTCTTATGATGTCAGCAAAATGTCGTTCGGAGTATGTTCAAATTAGGTCAAAGATCAAAACACTTATTATAAATCAGCTCCCCCTGAGACCTTGACCCCAACACAAACTTAACCAAGACAACCCTCAAAACACTTCAAAGAGAACACCATGAAGTTTGGACAGACTATTCAATCAAAACGGAGTGAGTCACCAAAACACTCATAATGAAGTTATTTCTTCAGCAACAGATGATGAATATGATAAGCATAATAACACATGACATGGTATTCAGAAATCAATTTTTCAATCATGAAATTCTGTAAATACCTAGTTCTCTGCGCAAAGTGCTAAATTTTTCAGTATCCAGTGGCTTAGTAAAGATGTCTGCAATTTGTGAGTTAGTGCCAACATGGATCAACTCAAAAGTCCTCCTAGCTACTTCATCTCGAATAAAATGATGCCTGATTTCAATATGTTTGGTTCGGGAATGAAGTACAGGATTCTTTGCAATATTTATTGCACTAGTATTGTCACAAAAGATAGAAGTACAACCTAGCTCAACCGAGTAGTCCAGAAGCTGGTGTTTTATCCATATAACCTGTGTGCCACAGCTCCCTGCTGCCACATACTCAGCTTCAGCAGTAGATAGAGCCACAGAGTGTTGCTTCTTGGATCCCCAAGAGACTAAGCACCCTCCTAGAAATTCGCAGTGACCACTAGTGCTCTTCCTGTCCAATTTACATCCTGCATAATCTGCATCAGTGTATGCAATGAGATCTAAACTACATGATGCAGGATACCAGAGACCTAGATCATGGGTGGCAGATAAGTATCTAAAAATTCTCTTTACAGCTGCCAGATGCAATTCAGTAGGCCTAGCCTGGTATCTGGCACACATCCCTACACTAAATTGAATGTCGGGCCTGGATGCAGTTAAGTAGAGGAGTGAACCGATCATACCTCTATATAGTTTAGCATCCACCTCTTTACCTTTTTCGTCTGAATCCAGTGAGGAGCTGGTACCCATGGGTGTTGAGATTGTCTTGAGGTTGGTCATTCCAAACCTTTTCAGCATCTCCAGAGTATACTTGGTTTGATTTATGAAACAACCATCCTCCATTTGTTTGACCTGCAGCCCAAGAAAATATTTTAGTTCGCCAACTAGACTCATTTCAAATTCTTGGGACATAGACTCAGAAAAATCTTTACATAATTTTGAATTGTTAGATCCGAAAATGATATCATCAACATATACCTGGACCACAATTAACTCCTTTCCGAGACTTTTGGTGAAGAGGGTTTGGTCAACCTTACCTCGAATGTAGCCCTTGCTCACAAGGAACTCAGAAAGTCTCTCATACCAGGCTCGGGGAGCCTGCTTCAATCCATAGAGGGCTTTATTCAACCTAAAAACCATGTTAGGCTGAACAGAGAAATTAAACCCAGGAGGTTGTTCAACATATACCTCTTCCTTCAATAACCCATTTAAGAATGCGCTTTTGACATCCATTTGCTGTAGCCGAATGTTTCTAGAGCATGCAAATGCAAACAGAATTCTTATAGCTTCCATCCTAGCTACTGGTGCATAGGATTCATCAAAATCCACACCAAATTCCTGACTGTAGCCTTGAGCTACAAGTCTTGCTTTGTTTCTAGAGATAGCACCATTTTCATCAATCTTATTTTTGAAAACCCATTTAGTGCCAATGACATGAGTGTTTTCAGGTCTAGGAACTAGTTTCCATACATTATTTTTCTCAAATTGATTTAATTCCTCACCCATGGAGGATACCCAAGAATCATGCTTTAAAGCCTCTTCCACAGTCTTGGGTTCTACCTGAGATGTCAAAGCAGCTAAGTCCTGTTCTTGGACAGTTCTAAAGTGAGACCTTGTCCTAGTGGGATCATGCAAATTACCTATGACATTTTCACTAGGATGATCTTTGTGAAATATTACCTCACCTGAGGGTTCACCTACCTCAGTTGCTCCTTCTTGTTGTAAGTTTTCTGGTTGAGCAGTTTGCTGCATCTCTTCTTCTTCAATTTTCTCCAAGAAATCTCCCTCATCAGGTGACTCCCTGTCATCATTTATCTTTTTGTCAGATAGAACATTCTCATCAAACACCACATGAGGTGTTTCTTCAACAGTTTGCTCATCTTTATTGAAGACTCTGTAAGCCCTAGAGGTTTCTGAATATCCGAGAAAAATTCCAGGAGAGCTTTTTGCTTCAAACTTATCCAAACCATTCTTACCATTATTGTGGATGAAACATTTGGAACCAAAGATTTTAAAGTAAGAAATGTTTGGCAGCTTACCCTTGAGGAGTTCATAAGGAGTTTTCTTATGAGTAGGTCTTACCAAGGCTCGATTTAAAATGTAGCATGCTGTATTTGCAGCTTCTGCCCAAAATCTCCTTGGAAGTCCACTCTCAATCAGCATAGTCCTGGCCATTTCAATTATTGACCTGTTTCTTCTCTCAACAATTCCATTCTGCTCCGGTGTCCTGGGAGAAGAAAATCTGTGAGTCACTCCCTCTCTTGAGCAAAATTCAGAGAATGAAGAGTTTTCAAACTCTCCTCCATGGTCAGACTGAATTGTAATGATATTATGTTCACCTTGCAGTTTGATTTTATTAAAAAGTTCTTCAAAGTGAACAAAAGCATCATTTTTATTTGCTAAACAGAACAACCAAGAAAATCTAGTGAAGTCATCAACTATGACTAGACCATATCTCTTACCTGACAGGCTTTGTATTCGAGTAGGACCAAAGAGATCCATGTGCAAGTGCTGTAGTGGTTTAGATGAGAGACCCTCAGTTCTCAACTTAAAAACTGCACGAGTCTGTTTACCTTGAGCACAAGCATCACAGAGCTTGGACCCTAACTGGAATTTTATTTTGGGCAAACCTCTGACTAGGTTAAAATTAGACAGTTTATTCAAAGTAGACACACTAGCGTGGCCTAGACGCCTATGCCAGTCAAAAGCAACCTGTTCAGAATTAGCAGACAGACACAAGTTTGTTTCAGAATTATCATCTAGATCAACGATGTACACATTATTTACTCTATGACCTTTGAACATGATGTTATCAGAATTCAGCTCAAAAACAGTGCACGAGTTGTGGTCAAAGAGTACCTTGTGTCCTTTGTCACAAAGTTGACTTATACTTACCAGGTTGTGCTGAAGTCCTTCTACAAGATACACATCTTCAATGGAGTTAGTGGAGGACTTACCAACCGTACCAATTCCAATTATTCTTCCTCTGTTATTTCCTCCAAATTTGACCAAGCCCCCAGACTTCATTTTTAGTTTGCTGAATTTGGACCGGTCTCCTGTCATGTGCCTGCTACAGCCGCTGTCAAGATACCACTTGTTATGCTCAGCTGCCAGGCTGACCTGCAAAAATTCAGACAGAGTAATGTGGGACCCAACTCAAATTGGGTCCAAAACCAGTTTTCAGATTATGCAAAAAGCACTTGGGAACCCACATTTGTTTTATAGTTCTCTTCAGTGGTTTTATGTGAGTTGATTCTTCCCTTTTGTCATTTCTTGGTGGGTGTTGAATAAGCTTATTCCTATTTGAACTATGCTGTTTCTGAACAAAGACATTGTTGGTTGGCCTCTTAGAGGATACGCGTGTGTGTTGAGCATAATTCATGTAAGCATTTTTACTCCAATAAAATTTGTGCTGAAACTGGTGAACGTTGCCATGCTCTACTTGATAATTAGCATGATGAGCTTTCTTAACAAAACTTTTCACTCTTTTTGTGACATCAATAGGACTGGTTCTGTGAGAACCTTTGTTCCCCACTTGTTGCACATGAGCAGTTCTTGTTTCAGGATTTCTCGACTTAGGTTGCTGACCAATAGATTGAATGAATTTGCCGGTCGAAAACTTCATTGTAGAGACAGATTTGGAACTGGATGGTGTTTCCAGTTTCTCTTTGCCTTTGGCGGGGCAGAACGTGGTAGTCTTAAATTCAAAGGGTTTTTTACTAGTAGGATTGTATCCTAATCCCTCCCTATTGAAGTTTACCCTCGACCCCAGAAGGGCATTCAGGTTGTTTCTCCCCTCTGTAAACTTCTCAAGCACTTTTTCTTTGTCCTCAATCTCCTTCTGAAATTCATTGCATTGGTCCTGGAGTTCCTGATTAACTTTTCTGACTGCCTCATATTTTTCAGCCATCAGTCTAATCTCTCCTTTACACTCTTCAGCTTTACACTTCAGCTCATCCATTCTAGCTAGACTCTCCTCTCTTTCCATTCTCAACCTCTCAATCTCACCTTTAACCTGGTCTAGCTTAATGACCATCTCCTTGGTTTTCATGCTATCAGTGACAATAGAAGAGTGTTCTTCAGACAAGGAATGAAACTTACGTCTAAGCATTCTGTGCTCCTTGTTTAAACAATTATATTTACTTAACAGGTCGCCATAGGCGTCCTCCCAATCATCTAAAGTAAAATTCTCAAATAGGTTTGTTACCTCTTTCTCATGATCGGCCATGAGGCAGGTCTTCTCTTCATTTTCACTGGACGAAGTGGCTTCTGGGTCCTCCTCCTCATCGCTCCATGTGCACAGCATGGCCTTCTTCTTCTTGTGCACCATCTTCTTCTGGTGTCCTGGAGCCTTAGCTTGTAGCTCTGGACATTCACTTTTCATGTGACCGGGTTTCTGACAATGATAGCAAGTGATCTTCTTAGCAGACCGGTTCTTCTCAAATCCTCGCTCAGGAGACTTCATTGCAGCATTAAATTTCTTCCTCCTGTAGAATTTTCCTTTAGTTCTCAGGAACTTTCTGAATTGCCTGGTGAGCATAGCTCGCTCGTCCTTGTCCAGGTCTGAGAATCCATCAGAGCCTTCGCTGCTATCATCACTGCTGCTGCTGCTGCTGTTGTTCTTCTTAGCATGTCGTGAGACCTTCAGAGCAACATTCTTTCCCTTTCTGTCATGCCCATCGTTTCCATGTTTGAAATTCATTTCATGGGTCATGAGGGATCCAATCAGCTGGGTCACTGTCATGATGGATAAATTTCTTGATTCCTCTATTACAGTCACCTTGGTTTCCCAGACGGGAGTTAGAGACCTAAGGATCTTCCTGACTATGTCTTCTTGTTGAATATCCTTTCCAAGGCCCTTCAGACTGTTGATGATCACAGATAATCTGGCATACATTTCTGTGATCGGCTCCTCTGGCTTCATCTTAAATAACTCATATTGAGTTGTAAGTATGTTGATCTTGGTAGCCTTCACCTGAGATGTCCCCTCATGAATTAACTGCAAATCATCCCACATGTTCTTTGCAGTCTTGCACGCTGAGATCCTCGAATACTCTTCCGGGTGGACGGCGCACTGTATGATGTTAAGAGCTGTCCAATTCAGTGCGGAGAGTTTGACCTGATCTTCTGTCCACATATCTTCATTCGGTGGAAGGGTGTATGGACCATCTGTAATCACTTTCCATAGCTTGTGGCTTTGGGCCCTGATAAAGACTTCCATCCTGTTCTTCCAGAAGAAGTAATTACCACCATCAAAGAAGGGGGGACGAGTGATAGACTGCCCATCAGCTATGAAACTGCGAGGACCAGTGGATCCGTTTCCCTGGCCGTTGGACCACATTCTGGGAAAAACCTGCTCTGATACCAACTGATAAGTACAATATGAAGTGATCTAGAAGGGGAGGGGATGAATAGATCACGGTTTTTCGTAGAATTAAAAAATACTGCAGAGTATATTGCTAAACGCAAATAACCTCAAACTCTGACTATCGAAAATGATGCAGTGCAGTTAATAGCTCACGCAAATAGAAGGCATACCACAATAATACCACAATCGATCACACAAGGACTCAGAGGATTTTAAGGTGGTTCGGTCCTTCAGACCTACATCCACCCCACACTCAAACCGAGTGTGGCTTCACTAAAGGCTGGGCAACACAGCTTGCCAGACAACTGCTGATACACAGCTTCCCAGGAGAACAGCCTCTCCTCTTCCTCCTACCCGGAGGGAACCTCTAGCGACCAGCAGTCACTAGAACCCAGAGACTCACGTCTCTCTTCCTCTTTACCAAGAGGGAACCCCACTAGTAGCAGCCCTGCTACTAGTGAACCAGAGGTCGAAGACCCCTCTTCCTCCCAACCCGGAGGGAACCTACAAGCAGCTCACCTGCTGCTTGCAAACCGGAGAATGAATCTCCCTTCTCCTGATCTCACAGGAGGACCCCGACCTCAATCCAGAGGATCGGAAACAAAAACAATGACAGTAGAAGAAGGATAAGAACAATAACCGAAAAAATACGAACGAAGGAAATCAAATGCCAGAAAATGGAAACAATGTAGCTCAACACAGAGCAATAGACTTCGGATTTGATCCGCAAGTCAGAACAACTCTTCTGATCACTCTTCTGCTCTCTCTCTATTTTTCCCTCTGCTATTCTTTCTTCTTTCTTTTCTTTTCCTGGATCGAAGGGCTCTCAATTTTCCTGTTTTTTTTTTCCTTCTATGCCTCTCTTCTTCGACCACCTTCTTCTGAGGACGAAGGATTCTATTTATAGCAGAACAGCAGGTGGATAGGGCACAAAACGCGTGTGCCTCCCACGCTCGATCCAGAATCTTCCTGCCACGTGCCTTTATCAGATTGGTTCCTCTTGTCTCGGATCACGTGCAGCCCTAGAGTGTGGAATGTTCTTCCTCGGACCTGTAATGAGATTAAGTCCATTAATACGCTGCATGGCCATTAAAACCAAAACTGCATGAGGTATAGTAACAACACGACGTGACTATTACTCGAGATGACACAAGAACGACACGAGATACTCTGTAACAGGTCAGATACACAGAAGAAAATGACACGAGGTGAGGTTATAAGCAAAAGAGACACGAGGTCACGAATGCAAAAACAACACGAGGACAACACGGGCTAACGACAGAAACCGACATGAAGACTAAAGCGAGAAACCAACACGAGGACAGAATATAACGAAAACGACTCGAGGTGAAAACAACACGAAGTGAAGTTTGACACGAAGTATAGTGGTGACAAACACACACTATATAGAAAACGACACGAAGCCAGTAAGAACAGCACGAGATGAAAACAGCACGGGCTGATAACGACACGAAGTCGAAACAGTAAATGACACGGGATCACACTGCACGAAGTAAAACTACACGAAGACTTTATAAGAAAAACGACACGAGGTGGCAATAAGGAGAACGACATGAAAACAACATGGACTAGCAACCGAAACCGACACGAAGTCAAACAGTACAACACGAGGTGTTGTAACCAAGAAGAAGTGCCAATCAACACGAAGACAGTATGCAAAGAAACGACTCGAAGTGAGATGAGAACAGAATGAAACAAAGAAGACGACACGGAGTGCATGAAACCAACACGAAGACGTGGACTATAGTAACCGTCACGAAGTGTGGTTACTAAGTAGGAACGACACGAGGTCTACAGGAAAACTACTCGAAGTTCATCAGAACTTTTAGAGCAGCTTCAGGAACACGACACGAAGTTATGAGAAGAGAAAACAATCACAAAGTGAAACGAACACTTGAACTAAGACTGACTTAGAGACTCAGCGAAGGGACTCGAAGACAGGAATACAAAGGATGACATGGAAACAACACAGTAAACAAATACTGCACGAGGTGAAAGACAACAATCAATCAGACGACAACATGGCTAACTCGACACGAGGTGAAAACGCGAAGAAGAATGACATGAGGTTTTAAGGAAAACAGCACGAAGACAGAACTTGTACGAACACACGAAGTGTTACCTCTTAGCAGCTTTTCCATATAAAACCATGGATAACTCAAGTGCAAGATATCTGATCAAAAATAACAACAACAATTAACATAGTGTTGCTCATCATCAAAACACTTAGGGAAGACACAAAATCCAACATCTTCAACACAACTTGATTAGTATTAGTCAGCTATGTGACAAGGGTCACAGAGTTGTGTTTGATAACGACTCTTGCAAAATTTTGAAAATAAATTCTGACAGTGTGAAGTTTGTAGCAAATAGAGTCAATAATGTCTACATTGTGGACTTAGATGATAAATCTGAGTTAAATCTTTGTTTGTCTGCTGACCATGAAAATAATGCTTTTATTTGGCACAGACGATTAGGTCATGCTAGCTTCTCTTCTTTGAATAAACTGGTAAAACATGACTTAGTTAGAGGCATGCCTAGGATTAAATTCAGCTCCATTTCAAAAACATGTGATGCCTGGGCTCTAGGCAAACAAACCCGCAAATCATTTAAGCTCAGGTCTGAGCCTTTGTCCTCCAAGCTAATGGAGTTTTTGCATATGGATCTCTTTGGCCCAACCAGGAGTCAGTCTTAATAGGAAGAGATTCGGGTTTGTGATTGTAGATGATTTCACTAGATATTCATGGATATTTTTCTTAGCCAATAAGAGTGATGCCTTTCAGAAGTTTGAACATCTTTTTAATAAAGTCAAACAAGAAAAAACTCACAGTATTTCCATGATTCAATCAGACCATGGAGGAGAGTTTGAGAACTCTATTTTCTCTGAATTCTGTAGGACTAACTCACAGATTTTCTGCTCCTAGGACCCCAGAGCAGAACGGCATAATGGAGAGAAGAAATCGGACAATTATTGAGATGGCCAGAACCATACTGATGGAGAGTCAGCTTCCCAGAAGATTTTGGGCAAAGGCAGCTAATACCGCTTGTTACATCATCAACAGAGCCTTGGTAAGACCCATCCATAAGAAAACCTCCTATGAACTCCTAAAAGGTAAGAAGCCAAATGTCTCATATTTCAAGATCTTTGGTTCAAAATGCTTCATCCACAACAATGATAAAAAGGACCTAGACAAATTTGATGCAAGGAGTACCCCAGGAATTTTTCTAGGATACTCTGAAACAACTAGGGCATATAGGGTTTTCAACTGCACAGATCAGACTGTAGAAGAGTCACCTCATGTGATATTTGATGAAACAAACAATCTCACTAACTTAGATAATGATGACAGGTGCTCAAAAGAAGATGGAGAATTCTTAGAGGACAAAGAGAATGAAGAAGCTGAACCACCTGAAGTATCAAGTATCTCCAATCAAGTAAGTTCAGCTGAAGCAGGTGAGTCTTCAACAAACTTGAAATTTTCGAGAGATCACCCAGTAGACAACATCATAGGCAACCTTGAAGATCCACATAGGACAAGGTCTTATTTTAGAAATGTTCATAATCAAGACCTAGTTGCTTTGGTTTCACAGATTGAACCCAAATCAGTAGAAGAGGTTTTAAATGATGCTTCATGGGTTAATGCTATGTGTGAGAAGTTAGGTCAGTTTAAAAGAAATAATGTCTGGGAGCTAGTTCCGAGACCAGAAAATACAAATGTCATAGGAACTAAATGGGTCTTTAAGAATAAAATAAATGAGGATGGAATTATTTCAAGAAATAAAGTCAGGCTAGTAGCCAAGGGCTACTGTCAGGAATTCGGAGTTGACTTTGATGAATCCTATGCACCTGTTACTAGGATGGAAGCAATAAGAATCCTATTAGCCTTTGCATATTCTAAAAACATAAAACTTCAACAAATGGATGTTAAAAGTGCATTTTTAAATGGTGTTATCAAAGAAGAAGTTTTTGTAGAACAACCCCCCGGATTTCAATTTTCTCCTCAACCTAACTAAATTTTCAGGTTGAATAAAGCCCTATACGGTCTAAAGCAGGCTCCTCGAGCCTGGTATGAGAGGCTGACAGAATTTCTGATCAGCAAGGGCTACCACAGAGGTAAAGTGGATCAAACTATGTTCACTAAAAGTTCGAATAAAAACCTCATCATAGTTCAGGTATATGTAGATGACATTACCTTCGGTTCAACAAGTACTGAATTATGCAATGAATTTTCTCATTTGATGTTTGTTGAGTTTGAGATGAGCCTGGTAGGTGAATTGAAGTATTTTCTTGGCTTGCAGGTACAATAGCTGGAGGATGGATGCTTCATTAATCAGACCAAATACACACTGGACATCCTCAAGAGGTTTGGCATGAACAATCCGAAGCACATCACAACACCAATGGTACTAACACTTCATTGGATGCAGACGAATCAGGTAAAGAAGTTGATGCAAAGCTATACCGAGGTATGATTGGATCCTTGCTCTATTTGACTGCCTCGAGACCTGATATACAGTTCAGTGTAGGAATGTGTGCTAGGTACCAATCTAGACCCACTGAATTACACTTAGCAGCTGTGACAAGAATTTTCAGATATTTATCTGCTACACACACCTTAGGTTTATGATTTCCTGCATCTCACACTTTAGATCTTATTGCATATACGGATGCAGATTATGCCGGATGTAAGGTAGATAGAAAAAGCACTAGTGGACATTGTGAATTTCTAGGTGGGTGTTTAGTCTCTTGGGGTTCTAAGAAGTAACACTCTGTGGCTCTCTCTACTGCAGAGGCTGAGTACGTAGCTGCAGAGAGTTGTGGTACACAAGTCATATGGATCAAACACCAACTTCAGGACTATCAAGTAGACCTGGGGTGCACACCTATATATTGTGACAATACAAGTGCTATCAATCTAGCCAAGAATCTTGTTTTGCATTCTCGAACCAAACACAGAGAAATCAGACATCATTTTATTAGAGATGAAGTTTCCAAAGGAACCTTTGAACTAATCTATGTAGGCACTGCAAACCAAATAGCTGACATTTTCACTAAGCCACTGGATAATAACAAATTTACATCTCTAAGGAGAGAGTTAAGTATTTTTAAATCTTAGTTCCTTGAATAAAATGTCTTCATGATTTTGTTTTCAGCATTTACAATATTTTTTTTCATGAATAAAAAGTTTTGCTTCCATGAATAAAATGTTTTTCCTCTGTGTCCTTAACCACTTAGCATGAGTATGTCTGCATATCATGTCATAATGTGAGGGGGAGTTTTGTCTATTTGCAAGCTGTTAAGTTGAGGGGTCTATGCAACTGCACATTTTGCATGTGTCATAATTGAATAACAGTTCATTGAGTGAGGGGGAGTTGTCTTTGTGAAGAAGTTTTTGCATTAAAAACAAAAATTCTTGCATTTAGTGAGGGGGAGCTGGTGAGTATGTGAAGGTTGACTGATTCAAAAGCATTTGAGAGCTGTATGTAGCTGTTGTTTCTCATGAAAGACTTAATTCAACTCATTCACAGCAAGTAGAATCCCATACTTGTCTTAAATCTTTAAGTCTGAACAACTAAAGCTCAGCTAGAATCTTTATCTAGTAACTTAGCAGAGACTTGGATAAGGAGTTAGAAGCATATCTCCCTACATATTTCATGATCATAGAACAAGCTAAACTGGTATGTCATGAAATCTGCTAAAAACTTGAAACTTAGACTTCAAGGATCACATTCTTTAAGAATCAGTGCTTCTGGTAGGTATTGCTTTCAAACACGTCATATCAAAAATATAAGGGGATAAAAACAAAAATTATATGTTCAGAGCAATGGTCTGATTACTGAGAAACTGGGTGTTTCATCAAAGAAATGAAAACTTTCCTAAGTCATGAGGTATCAGATTCTCTCTGTTCAAGAAGTGCAAAATTTTGATCATGACAGAGCAATGGTAATAAAGTGGTGAGTAACTGGGGAGTCTGGCCTCTGATCAAGGTGTCTCCTCACGTAAAAACTCACAGTTACTAACTCTGTTCTCTAAAAGAGAGGTAATACGGTTCTCACATTGAGTAACTGGGGAGTCCGGCCTCTGATCAAGGTGTCTCCTTAATGTCAAAGATGTGATCTACCAACTTACTTATTGATCTCTATACTGCTCATTAAAGAAAAATACAATTCAGTCAAATCCCTTGTTGCTAGTATATGGACTGTTTGTCCTCAATACCTCAAGAACCTCTTCTGAGGATCAGTCTCTTGCAGTCTAATTAGTATAGTTTTGATCAGCTCTCTCTTGACATAATTGTTCACCCTTGATTCTTTATCATATCTTCTGTATGTAGATAAACTTCACTCTCACTCTAGGTCTTTCTTAATTACTAGATTTGAAGAATCTCCGCTTATTTTAGTACCCTACTTAATTTTTTAAGATATGATCATGGGTCATTCTAACTGTGCAAATACTGTATTTTTTCTTTCACTAATTCCGCAGCTGCATATCTCTTTCATCTCCTTTTGATGATGTCGAAGGGGGAGAGTTTCAGAGGGAGAGAGTTAGGGGGGAGAGTCAATTGAGAGTTAGGGGGGAGAATCAATTGATGGGAGATGGGAAGAGTGTTTTGTTTTGCCAAGAGGTAGTGTGTAATAAAGCATGCATGATTGTTCTTTGCTTGATCACTCAATTTACTCCATTTTGACTGCATTGACATAAATTGACTTATAGTGTTGCCATCATCAAAAAGGGGGAGACTGTTGCACTCCTACGATTTTGATGATGTCATACACCATAAGTCAATCATGATAGTCTATCTTTATATATTTCTCATATACTGCACTCTCTGGCTTTACTCTGAAAGAATCGATTTTTGGTAGTAAAGTCCGTGCATACTTAGTTCATTCTGCATTGAGTCCGTGCATATGCTGCATTTTAACTGAATAGGGTCTGTGCATGCAAGCATCAAGTCGGTGCAACCTTAGTTGCTACACGCGACTAAGTCGGTGCAACCGTCGATGAGGCACGCGACTAAGTCCGTGCATAGCTCAGTCCATGTCTTGCTTGCGTCTCTCTTACACAATGCTGGTTGCGTTTTACATTACGTCTCATGTGCATTTGTGTCTCAGTGCATGTATTGCGTCTTACACTGCGTCTCATTCTGCGTCTCAGTGCATGTGCTGCGTCTCAGTCTGTGTCTCATGCTATGTCTAAGGGTGCGCAAACGAAGTCGGTGCAATGTTTTGTTTTAGCACGGTCGGTGCAAGTGTCTCTCACGCATGATCAACATCGGTGCATATACTGTCTCTCGTGCATTTTACAGTCGGTGCACTTTCTATCATAGTCGCATTGGTCTGTACATATATGGTTCTACATTGCTCATAAGTTTGTGCATATCTTGCAAAAACTCTATTCATGGCTTGAGCATACTTTGCGATACGATTTGTGCATGTGTCTAAGTCATTAGCTTTAAGGTCAGTGCATGACAATCAGAGTCTGTGCTTGTCATGCAATATTTTACGCCAAGTCTGTGCATGATCTTGGTCAATGTAGTCCTCACTAACATCTTCGCTTGCTTGGCAGGTCTGTCACCTAGTCGAGCATGTGTTCGGCAAACCTATAACCTAGGAGTCCTCTCCACGTGAAAATCAAAGTACCAGGTCTAAGGCTCGTGATCCGAGGGAAGGAATGGAATAGAAGAATCTGCCATGTGGACAGCTTCAGTGCCTGAAATTTGATTCGTGGACACCTGAGGAGAGCATTCTTTCAAGTCCTTTTGGCGGGAACCGTGGATTCCACACACCCATCTCTGAAGCCTATAAATAGAGGTTGTTCGCTCAAGAGAAAAGAAGATGAAGAAAAAGAAGAAAAAGTGAGAGCCAAATACGTGAAGATTCAGAGACAGCAAGAGAGAAAAAGAAAGGGAGAGAGTGAGGAGATTATGAGCTCGTGAGGAAGAAAGAGTGAAGAGTTCAGTTCTAGGATCAGATCCTGAACTGTTGTGCTCCTGCGTGAGCTACATGTTTTCATTGAGTTTTATTCACCAGTTCGTTTTTCCCTTTTATTATCTTCATCTTCCAGTTTCATTATTCGTCCGATACTCAGATTGAGTTCGGGATTCCTTCTGTGGACACAGGAGAAGGGAGTGTCTCTCATGTGGATTCAGAGGAAGAGAGACGTGAGTCTCTGGTTCCGAGTAGTGGTGTGCTACTCGTGGGTTTCCCTCCAGTTTGGAGGAAGGGAGGATCGATCCTCCGGTTTTGGTTCTGTGGGTTGCAGGATCAGTGTTGAGGGATTTGTTCCCTTGGGCCAAGCTGTAAGGCAACGTCTGTTCGCAGATTGAGTCTGCATTTCCTGAATTGCTTAGTGCAAGGAAGCCTTATTTCTGTGGAGTAAGGGGTGGACGCAGATTGCAGATTGCAATCGAACCACCTTAAAAATCTGTCTCATTTGTGTAGTTTGTTTGTCTGATCTCTTATGTATGGTGTGTTTGGCTGATCTCTGATTGTGTCTAAAGCTCATAAGTTGTTCGCTTACAGTTCCGTATCAACCTCTTCACGTTAAGCTTCTACTCATTGGTCTTCTCCATGACTTGATTAGGGAGACTCTCTTTCTGCGACTGGGTTTTCGTAGCTTATAATTCAAATTGCTTTAAATTGGGTGTGATCTATTCATCCCCCCCCTTCTAGCTCACACTCTACGTTCTATCAATTCCAGCCTATCATTCCTCGTTCAACACCCAAAAAAAGGGAAAAAGAAGAAGAAAACATGAAGCATCATCGAGATGATGACTGAAGAAGAAGAATAGAAATGAAGAGGGGGGGGAGGGGACTTACCTGTTCACAGTCACCATAAACATCGCTGCCATCGCCACTTGCCGTCAACATTACCGAGCCATCAAAGCCACTGGTCACCATCACCACCTCCTCCGCCCCAACGCCATCAGCCACCAGCCAGGAAGCCATCTCCCCCTCGTTCTGCTCCAAGGCACCAATTTAAGGCTACACAAGGCAAAAAGAAAAGATGCCTTGACAGATGGGGAAGGCAAAGTTGTGAAAATTATATAAAACCCCTTGTCCAATAATATAGGAACAAAAAAACTTTTAAAACACAACTAGGCCAAGATTGACTAGGGATCAGCTGAGCTCAACAGATCCAGATCGATTTTTGGACCAGCGATCCAAGTCCGTTCCCCGATTCTGCCTTCCTTGATAATAGTGACAATATAGGTTTTCTTAGTGGCTTACTCAATATCGATCCACCAATCACTCTTCGTATCTAACTCTGAAGCTTAATAATGCAATGTCCCCACTAGGAGGGAGTTAGGGCTTCAACAAAAGAATTATTGGAAGATAGTGAATTTCCTCCACTCCTGAGCTCAACACAAAGGTCTCTCAACAGGTAGCTATGTTATCAAAGGTGCTTGAAGCACTCACCTAGGCAATAAGGTGAAGCAAGGTGCCCATAACCCGCCACACTTTGGCCCAACTCGCCGTTGAACGCCACAGAATATAATTTTCTTTTCTGAGAAAGTAAAATGATAAGGATTGCACATGGGCAGGGTGTAAATAACCCGTGCATGGTTTATTCTGTGGATGCGCATCATACCAGACGATTTGGGTTCGAGTGCTGGACCTTTCCCCACTGACCGCAGTCAGTGTTGATTTACATCGGCCTAACTTCCGAACACCTTCGTTTAATTGTCAAAGAAATCTTAAGATTCCCTCTATAGGTTCCGAGGCTGAGGGCAAGCTCATTTGCGCGGCTCACAGCCACCTCTTACGCACCACTGAAAGACTGACAGGACCGAGGCTTTATCAAATGCCTCATTAATTTTAGGCCAAAGACCCTATAGTTTGGGGACATGAACACAATTCTATAGAAGCCACAGGTATTTTTGAAGTGCTCGGAGGTTTTCTGGACTCCAAGAGTTTTTGGTAATTTTGAGCTTCCAAGGGTATTCTGGTAATTTTACCAGGCCAGGGACATTTCTGGAATTTCCAGGTTAAAGAGAAGGTAGGATATAATCCCTGACCCTCCGAGGTGCTGAGGCCATCTCCAGAGGGTTTTGAAGGCTCCTAGACCACTTCTAGGTGACAGGGGTACTTTGGTAATTTTACCAAGCCCCAAGCAGACTTAGGTCTGAGGTGACATTTGGGTGTAAGACTGGGCTAGCAGGGTCCCTAAGTGAAAGGAGCGACGATGGACTTCGTAGAAGACGTTCGTGCGTTGATTCGCAACGAAAGGGGCATGTACACAATTTTATGACTATTGGGACTTAAGTGTAATTTTCCCATGACCAGCCCATAAAGGAACAATTGGGCACATTTCATGAATCGTATAAGTACATGGGTTGTCGGCAAATTGTCGACTGTACAAGGAAAAGGGAGTCTCTGCACTGACACGGGATGTAAGGGCATAGCCCTAATTACATAAAATTGTAGGATAAATCTGCGGACAACAAGACTTAAATTTTCTTGCAATCCTGCGAGGGGCATTTCTGTAACTCCTCATTATCTGAAGGAGTTAAGTAGTTTGACCATCCAGAATGCATGAAAAAATACATACACAGCCTCCAAAGACAAACACAAGACCCGGGGTAATTATAAATCATACCCTTGGTGGGCCATTTCACAAACAAACAAACTCCGACGAGCGTGTCTTCTTCTTCCGTTCGTCTGTAAGTCTCCCTTGTGTGTCTGCATCTGTGTCTTCTCCCTTCTCTGGCCCAAGGGGCTATTTATAGAAGTGGGAGGACCCAGGTTGTCAAAAACGTGAGGATTTGCTTCAATTTTGACAAAAGGGATGGGTTTTATCCCCAATTTTGACAAGGTGGGTGGCCCATCCTTTTTTCCTTTTCTTTTTTTTTTGGGAACGCGAATCCCCCAGGTCACTTGACCTGTGGGGGGGACCCAGTGGGGTCAAGTGACCCCGCAGGGGTCACGTTGACCCCGCTAGGAGCCCAACAGGATGCCACGACCCCCCTGCAAGGTCAGCTGGCCCCACTGGGGTCCAGCGGGGTGGCTCGACCCCATGCGAGGGTCGGTCAACCCCGCTGGGGCCCAGCGAGGTCGACGAGACCCCGCGAGGTCGGTGAAACCCGCTGGGGGCCCAACGGGGTCATTTGACCCCGGGGTGGCCTTTTGGCCCCTCTTCGCGTCTTTTCTGCACTTTTCTACCGCCCAAGGTCGAGGAAAAGCCGTCGTCCTGCATTTATTGCTCTTCAAGACCCACTCTCTGCCTCGTGGTAACAACACGTTGGTGGAGAACTGTGCGGGAGCGAAGGATTGTTCGTTTGTCATTTGTTTGTGCGTCGTTCATCCCGGGGAGAAGTTTTTGCATCCGTCTGTGCCATGTGATACACAATTATTCGACCACTTTGACAAGTATGCATGTATATTTTCCCCCCAATTTCCCTTGCTGCGGCACCGCTTGCAATAATACGTGGTCGAGCCAATAGACCCTAAATCGCGGAGGTACTCTGCAGAATGACAGTATTGACGCTACGCCGTATTTTCTGTCGGTTGTTGTAAGATAAAATTCTCAATGTATTTCGAGAGAATTATGGGTGCAACAAATGTCCCCCACAGGACATCTGTCACGATCGGAGGTGGGGCCGGACGACCCGTGCCCTTTAAAGGGAATGGTCACTATGCATCTCTTGAACAGACTTTGGACTTTGTAGGACTACATTTAAAGTTTGTGGTGTTGTCCTAGAATGTTTGGCCTGATTTTGCTCCTTTCTTTGTGCCTCTTGTTTTTGTTTCTCTACGTTTGTAGGCAGGGCTCGCAGTAGCGGAGATAGGAGTCAGTCGAAGAGGCCGAGGGCCAGAGACATGGATGAATGTCGCATTGAGCGCACTAATCAGCACATGCAGCCTTTCCCTCCCCGCATCATTGATGAAGACACTGTCAGCAGGGTTGACTTTGGCTATCTGTGAGTCGCTGAGGGCCCAACCGAGAGTGCCGGCGAAAATGAAGGCCTCGTGGACACGTCCCGCATTACAAGGAGGGACGGTATTTATACGTATGGCCGCTCGGGGGGATACCCGCGTCATTATCCCCTGGATCGTCATCTTCTTCGATTCCTTCAGAGCTTTGCACCGATCGGCATGGAGGATGATGATCCCTTACTGCCCGAGGAGAGGCGCTGCCTTGAGTGGGCCATACTAGTGGGGAGCGACAGCATGCAAGGATTATGTTCCCTGACCTATCCGAGCTTTCCAGACGGCTTCACTCGGCAAAGACAGTACCCAGATCGGCAGAGCCCAGACTTCTTTCAGCAACATGATAGCTTCACAGTCTGGGCTGCACCACTGGCCCCAACGGTTTGGCATATGCACAGACAGCACAAGACCATGGACCAGACCGTGGATGGCCCCTTCTTGACGCCCTCAGGGGCGAATTTTGCAGATGATGAATATGCTCATGACTATATGCTGGAGAGGATTTTGGCATTGAAGACCCCCAATTGGTATGTGAAGTGGTCAGTTATCCCATCTCACAGCTACCATCGGGGTGCGACAGAGTGGCTCTGGGGCATCCTGACTGTCTACCGGTCGGTACTGGACAAGGTGGGGATCCGTCATGTAGTGACGGCCGCCTTGTACTCCTACCCTTGTCACATGGGTCTGCTACAGGCCCTAGCAGAGAGATTTAACCGCCGGTGGAATACCTCCGTCACTGCTGGGGAAGAGACTTCTTTAGACCTCTGGACTTTTCAGAGGGTTTCTGGTCTTCCGATCTGCGGGAAGCCCTACGAGAAGCTGACCCTTGATGACCTACATCTCAGCTCCACTGATGATACTGGGAGGTATACTGTGCCTTATTGTTTCAGATTCTTGATGAAGGCATGGAGGGACCTAGCCCGGGTCGGCACAGATCGGACCCCTCGCACCCCGAGGGTGACTCTGAATGCGTGGGTAAGCCATTTCTATAGTGGCACTTTCTACTTCCACGAGGAGTTAGCTCAGTCTGGCACTACTTGGGAAGAATGCAGAGAAATCAAGATAGATCTTAGTTGACCTAGTGAATCTGTTATTTCCGCAACTGCTCATTGGATTTCAGTTTGTATCAGGAAGTTTTAATTGGGCAAGAGTTTTATAAGGGGATTCATTCACCCCCCCCCTCTGAATCATCGCACCGATCCCAACAACTATGTCATACGCTTCTGCCCTAATAATGGGAGAATTGCATAAATGTCCTCCCCGGGGTCCGAGAAACACCAAAGTCCTGTTCTTTGCAGTTATACCCTGCAACTTTTGTAATTGGGACTACGCCCCTACTTCCCGCGTTAAGGCGGACTTTTGTACAGTCGACAAACTCGCCGACAACCTTTGTACTCATTTGAACTATAGAAGCACTCAGCATGTTTTATATGTATCCTCGAGTGGGAAAATTATAAGAAAACCCCCGACTTCTGAAAATTACATATATACCCCTCCTTCGATCAAATTGACAGATGTGTGCCTTCCATGAAGCCCCTTGTCACTACTTCGGTCTGGGAGTGTTGTCAGCTCAGTATGACACTCGAGTATCACTTTAAACCTAGGTCTAGGGTATGGTAAAATTACCAAAATACCCCTACAACCTAAAAATGGCATAGCAGCCTCCTAAAACCCTCTAAAAAGAGCCTCAATGCCTTGGGGAGTCAGGAACCTGATCCTACTTCATTCCAACCCAGAAATTTCAGAAATACCCCTGGCCTGGGAATATTACCAAAATACCCCTGGGGTGGTATAAATTACCGCAATACCCTCGGGGTTCAAAAAATCTCTCTTTACTTCAAAATGCCTATGGCTTCCGCATATTTGCGTTTCCATTCTTAAATCCTAGGGTTTTGCTCAGACCTAGCCCTAATTCAATTATTTTTGTTGGTCGGTGGTGAGTGAGTGGACATCATGAGTTCTTCAAGAAAGTTTGCCCAAAACCTCAGAACCCTGTAAAAGAATTTGGGGATTTCTTTGACAGTCAAACAAAGGTGTTCGGACGTTAGGCCGATGTAAATCAACACTGACTCCGGTCAGTGGGGAGAGGTCCAGCACTCGAACCCAAATCGTCTGATACTATGCGCACACATGGAATCACCTTCTATACTTAGAGGGGGATGTTTCTTTTCAAAAAGAACAAAATCTATATCTTTATCTACGATAAAAAACCGATTAGATTTTTCCGTGTCGCACAACGGGTAAGCCTTTTAAACTCAAATTGCAAGGCTACTGATAGGACCGATGCGATGGATATAGAGGGGGGTGAATGTATCCCTCTTAAAAATTGCCCAAATCAAACCCTGTAGCTAGACACAGTTGCAGAATAAAAACAATTGAGCTCTTCAAGACGAGATTCCAAGACACACTTGATCAACCAGTTGGACTGCAACAATACAGCCACCTGAGCAAGTCTAAGCCGAGACAGAATCAAATTGAAACAGTGTGTGCCATGAAGCATTCAACCAGATGACTCATTTGAGGCGATCCTAGCCATGCATCTAACGCCAATCAGATACAAGAACAAACCACGAAGACAATGAATTTTTTAGGTGGTTCGGTCCACAGACCTACGTCCACCCCTCACTCCAAACCGGAGTGAGGCTTCCACTAGCAACAGCTAGAACCGCAGACTCAGTCTGCAAACAAATGCTGCCTAACAGCTTGACCAGAGGAACACACTCCTCTCTTCCTCCCAACCGGAGGGAAACCACTAGTGACTCACAGTCACTAGCAACCAGAGACGAAGTCTCTCTTCCTCCAGACCAGGAGGGAACCCACAGGTAGCAACCACTACCTGCAACCGGAGACCCAAGTCTCCCTTCCTCTGAAACCCAGAGGGAACCACAAGTGACACCTAGTCACTTGCAAACCAGTGGTCACGGACCTCTCTTCCTCCACACCAGAGGGAACCACTAGTGACACACAGTCACTAGCAAACCGGAGAACAAGTCTCCCTTCTCCTGAGACCACAGGAGGAACCCCGATCCCAAACAAGGGAATCGGAAGAACAACGGTGAACAGATAAAAGGAAAAACAAGAAATAATAAAAATCACAGCGACTGAATGTTGGAAAATGAAATGCACAATGTAGCTCTCGCAGGAGCAAATCTGGTTTGGATCTGATCCAAATACCAGAAGAACAAATCTTCAAAGAAGGCTTCAGTTCTCTACTCTTCTCTCTCTTTTTCTCTCGATCTTCACGAGCTCTCTCTCTTTCTCCTTTTCTTCTGCGATTTATTTCTTTCTTCTCCTCTCTGCTTCTCTTTTCTTTTTCCTCTCACTGTCTACTCTTCTCTCTGCTCTTCTTCTTCTTCTTCTCCACACCGAATCGTGCAGGCTCTCAGTGGCTCTCTTCTACTTCAGTTACGATCAGTCTTCTCCAGATGGAGAAGTCTTCTACTTATAGCATTTCCAACAGGAGCAACACTGCCTTCCCGTCCAGAAGGTTCCTCCATGTGTCATCATCCTGTCAGCCCTTCCAGCCTCGGATCACATGCCCTTATTAACCTCCACGAAATAGCACCTGCCAGGGCATCAATCATAAAGTGTTCTTCAGACAGTTATACAAGGTGTAAAGAGATTGCACGTAGTATGTATGCTAGCAAGCAATGTATGGACTTGAATGCATGATAACGAGTGTATAGACTTCATTTGTGAGATTGCACAAATGCAGATAGGGAAGTCTACCCATTGAATCATGGATGCTTGGACATGCAGTCAACCACTATACAGACTTTAGATGCATGCATGCGGCAAGACAGTGTACAGACTTGCTACCTAGCATCAAAGCAACCCTGTGCAGACTTTGTCTCTTCCTGAGACAACTGAATGCACTACCTATACTCATGAATGTATAGACTTGAGTGCGTGCATGCTACAGGGCAATGTATGGACTTTGTATATGCTCTGAACACGGGATGTACAGACTTGAAGTAATGCATCCAGCAGACGATGTACAGACTTGGTCTTGCGACCACGGGTTGTACAGTCTTTAAGAAACGATGCATGCACAAGGAATGTACAGACTTGGTCTTGCGACCACGGGCTGTACAGACTTTGAGAGACGATGCATGCAAAAGGAATGTACAGACTTAACATGAGACGCTAAGTGAGACGATGCATGCACAAGGAATGTATAGACTTGCGTTCATGCAGCAATGTATAGACTTTGCGTGCGTGCAATGCAGCAGCCAGCCAATGTACAGACTTAGTGTTGCGAACACAGGCTGTACAGACTTTGAATGATGCATGCACAAAGACGCTAAGTGAGACGCTACGTGAGACGGATCATGCTAAGACAGTGTATAGACTTGAGATGAATGCATGGACTATGCCCTTGAAGAATGTACAGACTTGAGAACGTGTGCAGTCTAGGCAAACTCTGTACAGACTTAAGCAATGTACTGACTCTATTGCATAACATGTTCGACTTTATGTATGCATAATATGTTCGATGAAATGCCATGCAAACAAGATCAATTCATATGCAGACAGAGATCTTAGTCATGCGTGCACAATGCCTTGCAACGAACAATGTACTGACTATGCCATACTCATGAATGTATAGACTTGCTGTGTGCATAAGGCAAGGCTAACAGATGTATAGACTTGCCGTGCCTGCAACAAGAACCTGTACAGACTTAATAACGTGTAGACAGGACCTCATATGCAATGAGCATGCAACAGTGTACAGACTTTGTGCGTGTGCTATGCAAACGATGTGCAGACTTGCTGTGGAGGGATGTGTAGACTTTGTGTGCATGCTACCAGACGATGTATAGACTTCGAATGCCTGCATGCGAGAGAATGTATAGACTTTAAATGCGTGTGAAATGCAGCAAGGCAATGTGCAGGACTTTATGTATGCAGCGATGCAATGTGCAGAACTTCCACAAACAGAGAAATGCATAGACCTTAAACCATGACTCATAGTATGACAGGAAAATGCATAAATCTTACAGATGTATATATATGAACGCTTTATGATCTGACAGAATGACTGAACACCACATGGTGACTCACAGTGTTTGACTCACATCAAGACCAATCATCAAAACCACAGGGGCACAACAACTACATCTAATTCTAATTCACAAGTTATGTCTTTACAGGGCAAGGAACGTGCACAAGTGCTCAAGGACGGTCGGTGAGATCCACTTTAACTTATTGGCCCTTGATCTTGTGTTTTGATGTTCATCTTTTTTGATCTCAAGGGTCAAATTGTTTTGGGTCTTATCTAAGTTTTTTTGTACTGGGTTTCTCTTATTCATGTCTTAGCACATTCCCCTTGATGGCTTAAAACCAACCTTGGAACCCCTTGGCTTGTTCTTGGACTTAGTGGCCTTTTAATCAACCATTTGGAAGTTCTGGAACAAGGGTCGACCCATTGGGTCGACCCCTATGCTCTTTAATCCTGAAACAGAATCAGTTACTGAAAGGGTCGACCCATTGGGTCGACCCCCAGCCGCAAGGGTCGACCCCTGATAGCATGATTTTTACAACCGGCGGGTTCCTTCATCACATCTGGAAGGGTCGACCCCAAGGGTCGACCCCTGATCGCGTTATTTAATACCAGCACCGGATAGCCCGAGGGTCGACCCCAAGGGTCGACCCATTGGCCCAGAACCCTTTTTAAACCCCCCTAATCCCTCACGAGGGTCGACCCTTTCAGTCTCGAACCCGATCCGTGATTTTTGACTTGCGTGCGCATGCACCAAAAGTCATACCAATTGAACCTAACCTCCCTAAATCGTTCCAGGATTTGTGGATCTGGTCTCTAGGGTGTCTTTGAACGTTCTAAACTCTTTATATACATCTTATTGGGGTATGAAACCTTAAGGAGAGAAAGGTATCTAAAGTTGTGTTATTTTTCTAACCCTTATGAGTGCAGATTCGCAGCAGCAGCTCCAAGCTCCACTTCAACCTTGTTCTGAACCTGAAATCGAAGGGAAGAAGCTTGAATCAAGCCTCAAGACCATCTACAACTGAAAGCTGCGTCGGAAATCAAGCTACAACTTTGTTCGTGCGGCACTGCTTCATACTTCCTCCAAGATCGTTCTTCCACTTGCAGAAGTGCTGAACTACATCCGGAGAAGCGAAAGGGGGAGCCTCAACCACGATAAACAATTCTTCACTCTCCATTTTCTGAATCCTTTGCTTGAGCTTGTGCATCTGTTGTATATCTTAAATCAGATTCTTGTGTGTGGCGTTCGTGATCGGAAACACGAACGTGTGTGTGTGTGTGTATGTATGTTTGGCAGCCCAGATCGGGTGCCGTGTGTGTGTGTGTTTGCTGTTCTACACAGCGTCTGTGTGTGGCTCACTTTATAGTGGAGTCTTAATCCTCACGTGTGAGGGGTGGACGTAGGGGACACTGCAGTGTACCCGAACAACCTAAAAACTCCGTGTGTTACTTGTGGTTTGTTTTTCCAGATTCATTATCGAGTGGGCTTCATGGTGAGTTGAGCGTACACCATTTCCTTAATCAAACACTCACCTTTATCTACACGCATTCACAAGTGAGGTCATGATCGAGTGAGGTCTAGTGCTTATATGTTTCACTTATCATTGTTTTCATAAGAAGAAATTTTAATTGGCCAATCAATTCACCCCTCCCCTCTTGATTGCCACCGTTTGGGACTCAACAAGGAGGTGCCCCGAGGTGGTCCCTGTAAGAGGGAGCCACCTCCATCCCAAACCCTAACTATTGTACATCACCTCCTTCCCCCTCCACTTCCCATCATTGTCCCCTTTCCGCTCAAACCCTAGCCCGTGACACCCCACCCCAATCATGCCGCCGCAACCCTCGCCATCCCGATCTCCCTCCCGTTCTTCCCTCCTCCTTCCTCCTCCTTCCCATCATGAACAGGGACTCCGCCCTACCCCCTAAACCCCGTGCCATCGCCACAGTTTAGGCAAGACCAGGGCATCAGCCCACACCCGACGACGGGCCAACCGCCATCCTTTCGTACCAAATCACCACCGTCGTGCCCGGGGCCGTCCGACCTTGCCTGGCCACTCGCCTACACTAGTGGAACCTACCGTCATCGACGCTGCGGCCGCAGTCACTCCCCACGAGAACCCCTGCATGACCACCGACGCGGGCAACCTCTGCAGCCATCGCCCCCCAGGCCACCCCGGCAGCCCTGCCGCCACCAGCCTGCGCTCTCCGCTACCACGGCCTGCCATGGCCCTCCAGGCGGCCCTACACCATTGGCCAACAACCATCCAGCTGCTGCGCCTGACAACTCCGCTCCCTTAAACTGAAGCGACCTGCAAGAACCCCAGCCACCCGTGAACAATGCCCACGGCTGTTGTAGTAGTTCGGATCCCAGCAGCCCAGACCCTTTGGGTCCCCAACTGTACTTGCCACCCGCAACAACCACGTTGCGCATCATATCTACAGTGTGTTATTCACATATATGGCTCTAAGATGATAATATTGTATTATCAGTATTACTAGGAAAGGATGCCATGGACTTTTGTATGGTATGGCTTGAATGATGCAATTTGAGATTTATCCATGACTGTGGAAAGGTTTGGTGACGTGTAGTGAATCATAAATGTTTCCAAGATGTTAAATCAAGCTCCTAATATCAATCAAGGATTCAAAGATAGGGATCAGGCGTGAGATCAGCCACTCACTCCAGAATTGATTCTAGCTATGTAGTCAGAGGAGTAAGGCAACCGAGTCTCAAACGCCTAGGTGATGGCCTAGGCATTTGAGGCATTTTTGCCTAGGGCCCTAGGCATTTGAGGCATTTTATTAATATATATATATATATTAAATTCAAAAAATATAAATATTTGTCTAAATATTACAAAAAATACATACATACAATCAAGATTTTCAATAAAATTAACAATCAAGATTTGAGGTGAAAATACATACATACAATTAAGATTTGAGGCGAAAATACATAGAGTAAGTCAATCAAGATCTCCTGGGACCAGCCCTCCTAGGAGTGAGGCCTTTGAGGCGAAAGCGAGGTGGTTTGGGGCCGCCTCGCCTCACAAACCGCCTAGGCACACTTTCGATAACATAGGATTCTAGCTGAACCAATAGAGCTGGGATGGCCCAGGCTCACTGATCCTGACCTAATCTGGTCACTCTAGAGCCAACCCCAAAAAAGCCAGGATCATCCCCATACAATGGAATGAAGGTGGAAGAGGAAGAAAAGAAAGGAAGAAGGTGCATAGGAGACACCCTACTACTAACCATGCTTGCTAGTGTGGGAAAAGAGTCACAAGCAAAAAGTGTGGCATCAATTGAATATTTCTTTGATAGGTAAGGGTTTTGATAACTAAATGCTCCTTATGAGGTAAAATATAAGAAAGAAGTTATATGTTTGGTGTTCATGCCATATACATTATAAAAAGGTTATAAACATTATTCAAAACCCATGATAAGCAAATTATTATCAAAAAAACTCCTGAAAGTTATAAATAATGACTTTTTTATCGACATTTGACAAATGGGGACTTAAATGAAATGTACCACCCATTATATACACTCAATGCCCAATACTCAAAACCCTCACCGTTTAGCTCCATTCCTCTTGATCCTTCCAAACCATCGGCCTTCGATCAATCAAATGTCATCCGGCATGAGCCATCTGCATTGAATCCCTCTATCAAAAGATTGCAGCAAGCCAGTTGTGAGAGAAGCATCTCTCTCCCCCCCCATCAGATCCCATCTTGCATAGCTTTCAGCAAACCAGCTGTGGTAGCAGCAGTTGCCAGTGGCCTCTCTCTCTCTCTCTCTCTCTCTCTCTCTCTCTCTCTTTCTCTCTTTCTGTGTGAACCAAGGGTCTCCATGACAGTAGCAGAACTGGTCAGCAGCAAAATAGTCGAGCTGAGTTTCAGTCCCGTTTTTTCTTTGTTGTTCAGGGGGCGATTTCCTCCTGCATTTTACAGGAAGTTTCCATGTGTTTCTGGGTTGCATTCCCCCCCCCCCCCAAAAAAAAGCATTTTGCAGCAAATGTGCTTCAAACCTCCACCCACATTTTCGTGCAACTATGCTACAAACCACAGATGATGAAGAGAAAGAGGAGGTGGACTTGTGTGATCCTGGACCAAAGGAAAGCTTCTTCCCCTCTGGCAGCAAGTTGTGGGGAGCAGCACCCATCCCAGACCAGAGGTAAGCATATTATTCCATGTGCTGGGGAGTTGGCAAGAGAATATGTGTGGGGCTGCCATGGGAGGTGAGGAAGATAGGGATCAACAGTTCAAACATAATATATCTTCTTCTAACGAGCCAATCAGTCTCTAACAGCTGATTGGCACATTAACAATGTTTTCAGTTTGTTGTCCACCCACCCCATCCCACACCTGAGACATATTGAGCAACCTGGTCCAAATTTTAATCTGATATGGCCAATCTGGCCCCAAGAGCAGGAAAAGGCAGACTGACATTTGGACGTGTTGAATCCACAAAACCGCGGTGTTGAGATACACAGGCCCAGGGTCATGAGCATATGAACCACAACTCATTTAACCAATACGGGACTATTGCCCAGGGGACTATGCCCAAATTTTAACACTCCCCCTCACGGCCAAGATGGGCCGTGGACATTAATTGGGTGGAGGTGGCAAGAGGAGTTGGGCCAAGACCATGCTCTGATACCATGTTGAAATCCACAAAACCGCGGTGTTGAGATACACAGGCCCAGGGTCATGAGCACATGAACCACAACTCATTTAACCAATACGGGACTATTGCCCAGGGGACTATGCCCAAATTTCAACAGGACGGAGAGCTAAAAGTCTAATCAATTGACCAATCTGTTCTAATTTTGTGACCCTTAATATCATATGACACCAGATTGTGTCCCCATGCGTGCTAGTCGCATGCCATCATAGTGTAGACAATGCAGTAGTTGCAAAACAGTCATAGTGACATATATATATCAACTACTAATACTAACTGTTGAGAAGTTGGGATTGCCATTTGAACCCTTGATATCTTTGGTTTAATCAAAAAACAGAAGCAAACTAGAGTGAAAAAAGATGGATTAGATAGGAAAATATGTGATCCTTTTATAACAGTTGACAAGCTAGCAGAGAAAAAATAACCAGAAGAAATAGCCCTAACAATCGCCCATTTGACTCATGACCAGCTGTAGTAAAATGTAGACAGAAAGGGCAACCAAACAAGTTTTTGTTCTAGTATCAGAAAATGCACTGGAAATACTGGGTCATACATGTGTCCATTTCTTCTCTAGCAGCATAATTTTTGTCCAACGTTGAAAGTGTCCCTTTAAGGTTGTTTATCTGCAACATTTTACAAACTTTTAGTTGATAGAATAAAAAGATGTCAATAAGTTTCTAGTTTATCAAAAGTCAATATGATCCCTTCTCTTGCAGCATAATAACCAGAAGCAGGAGGTCCGTACGAAAGGCATCGAGAAAAGGCATCACAATCAAACATAGGGGTGCAAACAAGACGAGTTGAGCAGAGTACCACTCTATTCAAGCTTGGTTCATTTATTATCAAGCTAAACTTTTATCGAACATGACTTATATTATAAACGAGCAGACTTCTACTTTGTTCACACGGCTTGTTAGTCAAGCCTAATTCGAGCTCTTTGAATATTAAATAATCTTAGTCATTCCAACTTGTTTGAACTACTAAATGAATGTTCTTTTATATATTAATTATATTATTAAAGAAGGTATGGTTAAATTATAAGTGCACCAGTGAATGATCATGACCATATTACTAAAGAAATATAATTGAGTCTCAATCAGGCTTGTTCACAAACACAAATGAACAGAGTATTCCTATGTTCAAGGTTAGCCTGTTTATTTATCCAACTTGAAATTTTCTTCAATCTTGGCTTGTTTACTTAGTCAAATGAGTCAAATCGGGCAATAATCAAGCCTTTTCAAAAGTTGCTTGTCGACTACACTTGTTCCCTTGCACCCCTAACCAAATAAAAGAGAAATGACTAGTCAACTTCTACAAAAAGATATTTTCTATCCAGAGGAAGCGCATCTGCAAACAGCACTCTAACATTACATGTGAAATAAAGAATGATTTTTCTGAGATTATACATTCATACAGAGAAAAAAAAAAGAAGAGAAAAAAGCCTGTTTAAATTGGCAGTAAAATTCATTCTAATACTCAATTCTCAGGAATGTACTGCAGCAAGCATCAGGGACAACTTAACGAAAGAAAAAAAAACTCTGCGCAACCCTTTGAGTTCCATCTTTTCTGGTGGGGAAGTTCCCACAACATAGTAGATGGCAATATACCGGTGTTTAAGCAATTACCACATTTTTCACCACACCCTCGCCATGTGAGGTGACATATTATAGACTACATAAACGATCAGTCAGAGTAAAATGCATCCTGTCTTCTGTACATTTTTAGAATGATTTTTATTTGCCTATTAACTATCTAGACCAGAACTGACAGAAATGTTTGAAAATATTAAAAGTTATCTAACAATCAAAATAAAGTTGAAAATTCAAGGTTTTCATACTTTAAGTTAACTTTAGAGAGGTACAGTATATCTACTACAGTTTGTAATTTGTGCATTGTTTCCGCCACCTTTTCTTCTGATTCTGCTACTTATACAAAAGAATGTTGACAATAGTCTGATGCTGGGAAAAAATCATTATACAAATCACTCCAAATTATGTGCTGCAAAATAAGAGGCTTTGGAATTTAAATGCATGATGTTTCTAAGCCAGAGAGACACCTTACAACATAACCATGCTAAAACTTTTGAGTCATCAAGACGGAAGAACTCTGAAGGTCCAATTTCTGCATATAAGCACACTAAGGATTAAATTGGAGATTTAGGAGGCGACAAACATTGAAGTTCTGTCTATAAAAGTCACATAACACAAAAAATTATTCATATATAAAAGACAATTTGTAATGGGACTGCAAAACAGAACTAGGAAAATCATTCTCATTTCGAAGGTGGCTTGTATCATGAATCTAGGATCTGCTGGGGTATTGCGTAGATAATAGAGTAATTTCCTTTCTTGAACACTATATCACATAAAACTGAGGAGGCTGTATCTATGAATCAAAATTAATTGTTCTGAATGTAGAGTATCTAGGAATAATATATACAAGGGCAATCATTTGTCAGAATGTGAGTGTGTGTGCAGGTGTGGCAATGGCGGTTTTGTTTCTTTTTTTGTGTGTGGGGTGAGAGTGGGTGGTGGTTTGGGATTGTGTTACACATGCATGAATATGTGCATCCACTTTCGCATAATCACAAGCTAGGCAAACAGAGTCCAAAACAAGCTAGACAAACTGCAAGTTTGCACTGGCCAACTGGAACCCGATTGAGTCAACATGTAAACCACACGTAGGTTTTGGGATCATTTGACCAAGTGCTCAACCAGAGCCGATCCCAGATGAGGAAGGATTGGCCTCTTAGACAACCTGAAATTCTGCCCTTTCAGCTATGCTTCTACTATCTACTATAAGGTTGCTATTGTTTGGGGAGATAACACAGACTTATTATAAAAAAAAAGGAGGCCAGCTTCTGTTGGGCTCACATTAGGTTACAGAGAGCTCAGGATCCGCAACATCTGTTGAGTAAGTTTTCAGAGATGAAGCATGTCAAATTAATAGTGTAAACATATTCACCCTTCATATGACATATCTAATATGCAATTCAGAAGTGCAATTTCACAACATTAATAGGATCTCCCATTCTCTAACCACTTAGAATTCATATATCCAAGAAATCAAAAAAGAAGAAATTAGATAAAGACCATTTGTGATAAGCATTCAATAATTTCTAAAGAATAATGGATTTGTAACCTTTTACTTCACAAACCAGTCGCATAGAATCTTCAGCAACTGACAACAAATCTAGGTACCCCGGATAGCCATCAACAAAGAGAATTTCATCTAATTCCCTGAACATTCCATGATCGTTTCCCCTCTGCAACCAGAAAAGAGATGGGAGCAGAGATAGAGAAATGTTGGTGTAAATGTTGGTGTCACCATAATATTCAAGGCCCACAAGTCACACCATGATGATGTTTAAGAAAACTGACAGCATGGAAACTTCGGAAATACTGTATATAGCAATACAAAAATTATTTTCAGTATGATCTTTTTTTCTGAAAGTGGTGCAGTTCTTACTACTAATTTTATAAAATTGAGCAAATAGAGGCAGCATCCCTTTCTAAAAAAGAATAAATAAAGGCAGTACAAGCATGGTGAGAAGAATTCCACCATGCTTGGAATGCAGACTGAACAGAACAAGCAAGAAAAAGAAAGCAAGTTCGCAGTAAGATTTGCCCCAGAGCAATCTGCCACACACTCAGTAACTTTAAGTAAAAATATGCTCCAATTATAGATGTAAGAAGGCAATCAAATGCAATTTTTCTCCTCATAAATTTTACTCAACCAGAAAATAGAGTCAAAAACACTCCCTCCAAACTGTCCAGCAAATGGCATGCGGAATGAGCTGTAGGATCTGAGATCTAATAATTTTCCCATGCTTCTTGTTAGAGCTATGGAAGTGTCTTCATGTTCTTTCTATAGGTTGAAAATGTGTTTAAAATCAGCTATCATCTCAAAAACTTTACAGACCTCTTGTTCGATGCTACAAGCGTGCTAGATTTAACTAGACAATTCCATTCATGTTACATTATTGATATTACTGCTTGACTTGTACCTGATGTATTTCACCATTCATGGGTAATTACATGTTATACGGCCAGTTCTCTTGATATTTCTCACATGATACAAGATTAACTCTCTGCATGATTTTCCCTTGAACTGAACTATTTATTTCTGCTTGTTCTTGATTCCTGGAATCCTGAAAGAAATTCAGGTTCCCTACCTAAGATTTTCTACTAACAAACTTTCTTACTATAGCCTTCCTGTTAAATTATGAACGCATTAATTACTTAAATTCACCTGACTCTTGAGATGTAATTCCTACTTGGTATTTGCTCATTTAGTTTTGATTGTTGCTTTTCAGGTGATTCTGAGTTAGAGGCTCATTCTGATGAGGAAGGACAAGAGTGAAGGTGTAGCAACCCTGGTAAAATGAAGGATTGAAAATTTAAAACTAATAATCAAAGCCCAACCCATGTATGTATATATATATATATATATATATATATATATATATATATATATATATATATATATATTTAGAACCGTTTATATACACCAAATGGGCCTCACACTTAAAACATATAACAAATGGGCCAAATTTGAATGACGCCCTCTCTTAAGGCGCTATTTCATAAAACGAAGGCGTCAATTACATGAATGACGCCTCTATCATGGGCGCCATTTTCATACGTTAATAGGGTAAGAGAGAGAATAATGGGAAATAACGCGAGGATAATGGTAAATAACGCCCCCATGTGTGGGCGCTATTTAATGAAATAGCGACATAGGCTAAGGTGCTATTTCAGGAAAATTAGAAAAAAAATATAGTAAGTCGGCTGCTGTGTTTGGTTTGAACTTGGAAGCCGAATGATGATCTGGAATGATTAATACGTAGGAAGTCTAATTCTAGCAGGATTCAACCTCTAAGGAAATACTAATCCCGATCGAACTCCAAGCTTCGATCAAATTCTTCCCTATAAATACAAGCCCCGTCGATCGAGCAAGCCTGTTGGTGCTTTCTCTTCGACGTCGACCTGCTGCTACTCTGCGTGGTGTACGTGAAGAACATAGAAGTTCTTCATCTTCTTCTTCCTCTTCCTCCTACGGTTTGCCTGCAACAAGAAGGAGTGCAACACGAGCTTTTTTTTTCTACCTACTGTTGCTGCCAATATCGTGAAGAGGGACTTCCTTCTTTTGAAGGAAGAAAATCTTCTTCTGCTGCTGGAAAAGGAAGAAAAGACCTCAAAATTTTTGAAGCCCTATTGCTTCTATTCCTGTTGAAGCTGCATCGTCATTCTGTTCTACTGCCGTTGTCGTTACTGCAAAACAGAGTATCGGATAATTAGTTATTTCATCACCGTTCTTCACGTTCTAGCCTTCCAAACATCAAAACTAAGGTAGGTTTTCTCAAGTACCAGCCCAATCTAATTGCTACAAGGTCATAAGCATGCATACAGGCTGGTTAGATTGATTTCCGTAGAGTTTATATGTTTCTGGCATTTACAGTAAATAGCGACCCAAGTTAGGGCGCTATTTTGATATAACGACGTGCAAACCGTCGTCAATTAGTGGGTTAGTTAATAAATACACATGTTTAAAATTTTAATAACTGAGAACCCGTACATGTAAACTAATGCATGATCATATTGATAAATTCCTGCTATTTTTCTCTGTCTGTACATGTCACTAGATTTTTGATTGGACATACTCCAAAAATGAGGTGTCTATGATTGTACCTGCCCGGTGCAAATCATATGACAAAGAAATAACGACCCTCTTCAGGTCGTCAATTAAATGAATGCCCCCGTAAACGGGCTACAATTAGTGATAACCTGTGATAACTGGTAAGAATTACATAGATATGGAAATAACGACATGTACCATGCCGTCAGATTGATATATGACGCCCCTGACTAGGGCGTTATTTACTGAATTGAAGACTTAAGCTAAGTCGTCATTTACATAATATCTGGAATTTGCGAAATTTTTGCAGATTTTAATATATATAAAAAAAACCTGGATATAACGACTGAATGAACAAGTCGTTATATATCAAACTAGCGACCCTGCCCAGGGCGCTATTTCATAAAATGAAGACATGACATAAGGCGCTAATTTCCTGTTTCCTGATTTTCTGTAAATCTTGACAGTGGGTTATATATAAGCACTGTATTCCATTCCGTGAGTATAGTCCCACGTTTCACGATATTTTATCGGTTACCCCTTATTTCTCGGTGATAGATGAACCCTCCGCGGGACATTCCGTTCCTTCGGATTGGTGATTTTATCATAGAGACCTCCGTAAGACTCCGCTAGCCGTGGATTCCCTCAAGGCAGCCGAGCGGGTTGTACCATTAAAACCTATGACACTATTTGATTGTCATGTCACTCTAAAGAAACATGGTATGACGGCCCTCATGACATGCTATGTCATGAGAACACTCTTTAAATAATAGAATGGGGAAACCATACCATTAATATTCCTTAAGAATTATGTGACATACTTGTGGACACTAATTCTATCTACCTTATCATATACAAGGACGAGCGACCATATCTATATGAGCGCTTATTCTTAATGTCATGGCACCCATCTAGGGAGCCGATTCCACCTAATTTTATCGTTAATCGTGATTATACCATTATTAACGTCCTTATACATCATGTTCAATCCTTGTAATCCTATTCCATATGATCTACCTTAAAGTTCCTACAAGCTTATTCCTTTGTAATTCTATATTGACTATAACTATAGTGGATGTCGAAAATACATGATTCAATGCTAGCGCATATAAGGGCCCGATCTGGTCCTGGGAGGAGCACCCGAAAGTACTAGTGTCCATGGGAGTTGTAATGATCACGGTGTGACATTGCACCGAAGTACTTGTCGTTCTAGTTAAATGGCATTCCACAAATCTCGTACTTGACTCGACTTGACATGACATGATATTACGTGACCCGGAAAGGGTATTTATGATATACTTGCTTGAAACATGATAGCCAATTCTTGACATGACATGACATGATGAATATACTTGCTTGAATGTCTTGATATTTATTGATACGAGTTCTTGAAAGACATGCTAGTTCACTCAATTATCTCTTGACATACACTCTTTATTGTCGTTTTACGCGAACATGCATAGCTATATTGCATTCATGTAACTTGTAATCTACTTAAAGCAAGCTAGCACTTGAGATATAATTCTTACTGAGTGTTCGCTCACCTAGTGTTTTCTCTTATTTTTCAGGTAAGTCCGATGACGAGACACAATCCAAGGATGGCAAACTCGGTTTCGCCCGGGTCCGAAACCGAGTCGACTCGGTTTCGGTTTCGGTTTCGGCCGAAACCGGCAGAAACCCATATAACAGGTTAAAAAAATTAAATTTAATTCTAAACAATCTGAAAAAACATCATAAAAAATATAAATAATCACTTAAAATCATAAAAATCATTACACATGCATTTGACTGTATAAGTTAATGCAATAACCTTGAAGTAGACAACTACAAAAATTCAACTTCAAACATTGAACATGTGAAAGTTAAAGTCATATTCCATTGTACATTAATAGAAGCAGTACAATAAACCAATTTAGACAAAATAAATGTTACAAAAATTCATTGATTCTTACCTAATATGGATAATAATTACTAGAAGAACCTTCTCCCTCATCGTCTGGCCCTTGATGTCGATACCCATAACCAGGTTGCATGTATGGTCTATATTCACTATAACCAAACAATGAGGTATAGCCAAGTCCTGCATCCCTCTTTGGATCCCTCTTGGAGTGTTTGGTTGGCTTGATTCGAATCCAGTATCAACATAGGAATCTTGAGGAAGAGAAGAGTCACTGGTCGGATATGGATGGAACTGAAATGATGGTTCATAATTCTGGGCCCCATAAATAGCTGCTTCCTGTTGGCCACCTTCGTAACCTGGTGAACCATATCCGTGTTGACCTTGACTATATCCAGTAGTACCACCTGCAGCACCTGCATCACCTGTACCACCTGCAGCACTAGTACCACCTGCAGCACCTCCGGGATGATCATCATCATCATCAGAATCATAAAAAATCAGTCGCCTTTTAACCTTTGAGGATGCTTTTTTCTCTTTTGGAGTGCTTTTTTCAATCAACTTTGACACGAGTCCTTTTCCCCTTGGCGTGTGTCTCACATAAATCTGCTTCAACTCCTCAATTGTTGGGTCCTCTCGAGCAGCAGCATTTGCCCTCTCAGTTTGCCCATGCACTGATGTACTTCTTCTTAAGGAGGACATTCTAACAGTGACTGGCCTGCTATCTGTATCTGAGTGTCTAGCAGGCTCAAACTCGAACTGCTCCTCAGTGTCATCAACCACCCTAGACTGGTGCGCATGAGCATCTCTGGCCCTCTTTGATTTGCTTCTTAATTCGGGATCTCTTGCCTCATCTTCATCAAGTATGCCCTCTGCCCATCTTCTATCATCAACATCAAAAACGGGCTCATCAACCTACTCTCGTGTCTCTACCCAAGACTGCAAGGGATTATCATCATCAAATAAGGCATCCACATCAATCTCTGCGGCGGCATCCTCGGCGAAGCGTTTGTCTCGCACCTGTTGTCTCAACCTCATATTGTAGTGGCAGTACACTAATTTCTCTAACCGATCAACCTTTAGCCGATTGCGAACCTTTGAGTGTATAAGGCTGAATGTGCTCCAATTCCTTTCACATTGGCTTGCTGATGTGGTTTGACTCAACACCCTGATTGCAATGAAAGCCAATGCAGAACTGCCCAATTCTCTATTGTTCACCATGATCCACCAGTCAGCTGTTACACCAACCAACCATAAACAAATAAATATAAGATGAAAATAAAAATTAATTAAGGAAGATGTAATTGCAAAGAAAGCACAAAGATGAAGTATACCTGGGCTCACTCTTCCCACTGCGTATTGCAATTGGAAGTCAGAATACGTCCCACTTCTCATTCTATAGGAGGTCATCTACAAAAATTACATAATAGATTAACATTACTACGTAAGTAAATTCTATACCTCTTATTCATGAAATCAAAGTTATCAAACAGGCCAACCTCTACTTCCGCCTGAAGCCTCTTATCTTGTGTCCTCGATAAACGACCAATGACTTTTAAAGTGCCTTGAAGCACCTCGGCATCAACATGTGCATTGGCATTGTACATTAATCGAGGGTTCAGAAAATAACATGCATTTGTATATAGTTAATGTATGGTCAATAATATATGAATACAAATAATCACTCACCAGCTACATGCAAGTCGTGGTGTAATGTGGTGTCCCATCTATGGTCAATAATCTTCCACCACTTTGCATGTTCTTTGGGAAGGGACTCCTGCAACTCCAATTTCGAACGGTCCATGGCCTCATACAGATATCCCATATCATTCTTGTCATCGCCATCCACCAATCTTAGGACCTTAACGAGGGGGGTGACTACTTTCATGTATCGTGTTACTCTGCCCCAGAATTTGTTGTTGTCCACGATTTGACAGACATCCAAATAATCCATCTGAGCATCAACATTGCCCTTGTCGATGTATTCCCGCAGGGCATTATGGTACATGAAAGCTTTCAACTCATTCTTATACCTGTGCAAAGAAATAAAATTTGAATCAAATACGGATCATAACTATAAGGATAAAGAAGTAATAATTGAGTTCAATAGTATACCTATGCAGAGACTCCAAAGAAATGAAATTTGAAGCAAATCTAGTTGGCCCTGCACGGATAATATCCCGCCCCCCACTTGCATGCTCCCTGAACATGTTCAATATCCTAGGATGGCCATAAATATATTGGGTAATCTTTTGTGCCCTTTCAACCGTCTTCTTCACATGTTTGTCCTTCCCTATGTCTTCAAGTATGAGATCAAGACAATGTGCTGCGCATGGGATCCAATATAAATGCCTGCGCTTATGCATCAATTTCCTCCCTGCAGCCTTATAACTGGCTTCATTATCAGTCACAACTTGTACAACATTTTCTTCACCAATTTCGTCTACCATGTTGTCCATCAAATGAAACAAATAATTGACATTTTTTTCAAAATTTGATGCATCTACAGATTTTACAAATACTGTACCTTCGATGCAATACACCAAAAAGTTAATCATGGACTTTTTCGTGATACCAGTCCAACCATCACACATAATAGTGCATCCTCTCTCCATCCATATATGCTTGAAGCTTTCAACCCACTGATGGAGCTCCTCAACCTCTCCATCAAGGCCACGCCCGTATATGTCCCGACGTGACGGCGCCTTCAAGCCAGGGTCAGCATCTGCTATAGCATCCAACATAGGTTGAAAATATTCACTTTCAGCAGCATGTGCAGGGACACCTGCATGAAAAAATCATTTACAGATGCTTTTAAATGCATGCCCTGCAACTTCTACAGATTTTTTGACCCCTCTTAATGCATTTTTGATCTTAGGTTGTGTAGCATGGGGCCTTCTGTCGAGATAACTGTCCATGGGGCCTGCTCTCTGCGTCTGCGGGGGCGGGGCAGCAACATCAAGACGTCGTGCAGCTGTACTGGTGTAGGTCCCTCCTGAACCCATGGGTGCCTTTCCTTTCCTTCGAGCGGCTTCTTCACGCTCCCTTGCTTCAGTCAACTCCGGATCAGAATCTTCAGTGCCTTCCTCATCATCATCCCTCCTAATCCTTCTGCCAGAAATCTCCTCAGCAATTTCCTCCTCATCCTCAGCCCTTTGTTGCACCCTCTCCTTTTTCCCCAAAAGGCACTGGCGCATCTCCTCTCGCACCTCTCGTGGACAGTGGTCGCATTGTCTCACCTCTCCTCGTACCCCTGCCAAATGTTGCTTGCCTCTGGTAATTCCGCCATACATCTCCTTACCACAATAAATACATTTAACCTTCCTTCTCTTAGCATCAACTAAGGACATGTGGGCCCACCCCGGATCCTCCTGCCCTTGCTGCTCCTGTATTTGCTGACGTCTAGGCATGATGCTGCATTAAGAAGTTACACAGTCAAAGACAAACAATTGTAAGTACGAAACCCTTAATCACCCTTCATAAAAATATAATCCCAGCATGATCCTACCCCACATTCGTCAATGAAACTTAATTAACCTTCAATTGTGGCTAAGAAACTCGAATTAGACAAAAGGCCCAATTTTTATGAACTAATTAAGTCTTAATTACTAATTAAGCCCTAATTACCCTTCATAAAAATATAATCCCAGCATGATCCCACCCCACATACATCAATGAAACTTAATTAACCTTCAATTGTGGCTAAAAAACTCGAATTAGACAAAAGCCCCAATTTCTATGACCTAATTAGGGCTTAATTAGCAATTAATTCTTAATCACCCTTGGGAAAAACTAATTACCCGCATGATCCAACCCCAAATTCCTCAATGAACCTTAATTTAACTTCAATTGAGCCTGAGCAAACCAATTTAGACAAAAGCCCCAATTTTTATGACCTAATTAGGGCTTAATTAGCAATTAACCCTTAATCACCCTTGGGAAAAATTAATTACCCGCATGATCCCACCCCAAAATCCTCGATGAACCTTAATTTAACTTCAATTGAGCCTAAGCAAATCAAAATAGACAAAAGCCCCAATTTTTATAAACTGATTAGGGTTTAATTAGCAATTAACCCTTAAGCCCTTAATCACCCTTGGAAGAAACTTAATAAGCAAGGCTTGCTTACCCCAAATTTTTAACCCAACCAAAAGAACACAACAAAACAATCAAACAAAACCCAATGAAATTAACCTCAAACAAAACAATCAAACCCTTGAAGTTGTGTTGGCTCCCTCTCAGCCTCTCCCTGTCGGACTCGGGCGGTCGGGCCTGTCCACCTCTGCCAACCTCGCTTTCACCCTTGGTCGGAGTCGCTGCCAGCAGGAGCAGCCGCAGTAGGAGCAGCCGCAGGCAGCACTCAGCAGCCGCAGCTCGCCAGCAGCACAGCAGCAGACAGCACCCGCGACACAGACAGCAGGGGGGAGGGTTTCGGCCGAAACCTGTGGGTAGTGGGGTTTCGGGGGCCAACACAACCCATAAGTTCACGTGTTTCGGCCGAAACCGAACGGTTTCGGGCCGAAACCGACCGGTTTCGGGCCGAAACCGACCGGTTTCGGGCCGAAACCGACCGGTTTCGGGCGAAACTAGTATCGGTTTCGCCCGAAACCGATACCCCCCTTTAGTTTCGGATTGCTACAGTGTTTAAGGTGCTTTTCGGATCGGTTATGGCCGAAACCGATACGTTTCGGCCGAAACGTATCGGTTTCGGCCGAAACTGCCAACCATGACACAATCGGATGGGGAAAGTCAAGAGTGAAGAGATTAGAGCCACCCCGTCTATCCAAGCGTCAACTAGTTTATCTTTATATTTTTTTGAGTCATTTATTGTACTTTCCTTTTTATTGAGGCTTAGCACTTTCATTAAGTGAATTGTAATAGAAGTACTTTTAAAGTTGCAATTGAATAAAGGATTGAGTTATCTTTACTTTTGTGCACCCTGTCTTTGTGTCGAATACACTAACGCTCTGATTGACATGATCGATATAAACTCGTCACGCACTCCGGGTTCCTTCCGCGCTCGGGGCGTGACAGTTTTTGTGGTATCAGAGCCTAGGATATTCAATTCCTAAGAAACCCAAGTCCAAGGATAGGTTTAAACCTTTACCCGGTGAGATTGGGTAGAACCGAGGGTTGAGTTAACTTAGAAACTAATACCTTTGAACATAATCACATATTAATATAGTTATTGTAATTGTAGGACGATGGCCGCCGAACGTGCCCAGTGGCGTAACATGCAACGCACCATCCAAGACATGACCCAGGCGCTACAGCAAGTGGCACAAGGAGCGGTGAACCGTGGAGCTGGTGATCTCCACCGTAGTTTTAAAAATATGAACCCACCAAGGTTCATTGGCTCATCAGATCCCGATGATGCCGAGCATTGGCTCCGAGAAGTGGAAAGGATATTCCGTGTCATGCAATGCACGGACGAAGAGAAGGTGTTGCTAGCAACGTTCCAACTAGAAAGAGACGCTCGTTCCTGGTGGGAGTCCATAGAAGCCACCTTAGGCGAAGAACCCATCACATGGACTGAATTTACCGAGTACTTCAACAACAAGTATTTCTCAGACCGAGTTCAAGAGAAGAAAGCCGCCGAATTCGCCGCACTTAAGCAACGATCTTTGTCGGTGGCTAAGTACGAGGCACAATTCTCGAGGTTGTCTCGGTATGCTAAACACCTAGTCAGTACCGAGAAGATGAAAGCTAGGAGATTTTTAAATGGGCTCAGCCCCAATATATCACACAACTGGCGCCGATAGACATGCAAGTCTATTCGGAGATGGTACGACAAGCCCAGTTACTAGAAGACGTCACGGAGCTATCTGATAGGATTCGTGGGAAAGATAAGAAGGAACATGTCACTAGTTCTGGTTCCTTCAAACCCAATTTCAACAAGAAGAGGCCAAGTAATGGAGGAGAGTCCTCCCAGGAAAAGAAAGTTAAAAAGATTAACAAACCGTTCTCCATCACCACCACACCTTCTAAAGTGGTGTGTAAACATTGTGACAAGGCCGGACATAAGGCCGAAGAATGATGGAGGAAACTTGGAGCTTGTCTTCGTTGTGGGAGCCGTGATCATCGGATTCCCGACTGTTCGTTGCTTACTGAACATGCCGGTGAAGTGAAGCGCCCGGCAACGAAGAATGCACGTCTCCAGGCTATTAAGGAGGCAGAACAAGACGAAGGCGGACTAGTGGAAGGTACATTGAAAGTTTGTTTCAAGTCTGCATATGTCTTATTTGATACTGGTGCATCGCATTCGTTTATTTCCAAGAAGTTTGTCGATCTATTACCTATGGAACCAGAATGGATAAAATTAGTTATTTCAACTCCTCTCGGAAACGAAGCCGATATTACTCATCATTACCAAAATTGTGAAGTCTTGGTAAAGGGAAGAAACCTTCCTATCGACCTCATATGTCTAGATATAAAAGACTATGATATCATATTAGGAGCCGATTGGTTATCCAAATACCAGGCAACTGCTGATTGCCATAACAGCAGAGTTACTTTCAAAGAATTTCCGGAACTGGTCTATACTAGTCCGAAGAGTCGGAGCAAGTCACCTTTTATTTCGGCTCTTCGAGCTAGCAAGCTAATAAGGAAAGGATGTGTATCCTTCCTTGCTTTTGTTACCATTAAGGAGACTAAGCTAGAAGACATCCCTGTTGTGCAAGAATTTTCGGACGTGTTTCCAGAAGATTTACCCGGATTACCCCCACAAAGAGAAGTGGCCTTCACCATCGACTTAATCCCTGGTGCTGGCCCAGTTTCTAAGGCACCTTATAGGATGTCCCCTGCCGAACTCAAGGAGCTGAAGGAGCAACTAATGGAGCTTCTAAAGAAGGGATTTATTAGACCAAGCACTTCCCCGTGGGGAGCACCTGTGCTATTTGTAAAGAAGAAAGATGGATCCATGAGATTATACATCGACTATCGACAGTTGAATCATCTCACTATCAAGAACAAATATCCACTGCCGAGAATCGATGAATTATTTGATCAAATATCGGGATCCAAGTATTTCTCAAAGATTGATCTCAGGTCGGGATATCACCAACTAAGGATCAAAGATGAGGACAATCATAAGACCGCGTTCAGGAGCAAGTATGGGCACTATGAATTTGTTGTTATGCCTTTTGGACTAACAAATGCCCCTGCGGCCTTTATGCAGTTGATGAATAGTATATTCAAGCCTCATCTAGATCAGTTTGTGGTGGTTTTCATCGATGATATCCTAATCTATTCAAAGACCAAAGAAGAGCATGAGGAGCATTTGAGGATTGCATTACAGATATTGAGAACGAATCAGTTATATGCAAAGCTCAGTAAATGTGAATTTTGGCTGGAAGAAGTATCTTTCCTAGGTCATGTGATTCCAAAGGACGGACTATCCGTAGATCCATCAAAAGTTGAAGCTGTAAAGAATTGGGAAAGACCGACCAGTGCTAGCGAGATCCGCAGTTTCTTGGGTCTTGCCGGCTACTACCGGCGATTCATCAAGGATTTCTCCAAAATCGCCATACCACTCACTAGGCTAACTCGCAAGGAGATCCGTTATGAATGGAGCGAGGAATGTGAAAGAAGCTTTCAAGCTCTCAAGGATCACCTAACTACTGCCCCGGTCTTAGTCCTACCAATAGAAGGAGAGAAATTCGAGGTATACACTGATGCATCTGGCATTGGCCTCGGATGTGCCTTGATGCAACAAGGAAGGGTCATGGCTTATTGATGCGGGACGGACACGCGACTTGAGACTCTAGCTCGCGATCGCCCCTAACGAGGGAAGCGTACGGACGTGCACAGTTGAGAAACCGACAGTGAGCTAGGATGGTCAACTCATAAATTCGTGCCCGGATCGGGTCACGGGACGGTCTCGCTCTCTCTCGCAGCAGCGGTGATATAAAAAGTATAGCGAGCTACGATCCTAGCATGCTCTCTAGCAGCGGCATAAAAAAAAATATACAAAATAAAGCAAATGCCGAGATGGGAGCGAATATGACACCTCCACGCGCCGGGCCTGGGGAAGACGATCCCGGCCGATCTCGTACTCCCGGAACAATAAATTACATAAATTACAGCAATGACTTTACTGCCCACTCCACGCAGGGAGGTAAAGGGCGACACAATGGGACCCGGGAGTAGCGGTTTCAGGTTGACGGGCCGCTTCTTGTGTTGCTTCGGCGGCACACGTACTCATGACCGTGGGGCCCACATGCTGGTCAGTGGGGCCGCGTGGGACCGGGGGGATACCGCAGTGGTGGGGACGCCTGGAGAGACGCTCCCTGGGACGGCGGTATGCTAGTTCGCCGGTCGGAGGCCGGGCGGTTCCGATCTCCACTTGCCTGAGTTGCTGCCCACAGATCTGAACTGTTGTTTTACAGCACGCGACCCGGCGAGAATCGCTGCTGCGATCACCTCCGACGTCAGATCGACGCACAAGAGGTACCGATGGAAAGCTAACTCAAAATCCTTCGATCTATGGCTGGAGAAAGAAATTTGAATTTCCCGTTGATGGCCTTTGTCGAATTTTCAAGTTGCTGGTTCACAGGATCAGAAAACTCAGGGCAGAAGTGCTTTTTCCTGAGAGTTGGCGTTGACCGCGATGTAGACCTTCGATTCAGCTTTTGAGCCCTTCATGAAAGTTGTAGAGGGCGAAGAGAGAAAAACGGGGATATATTTTATGAAAGGTTTGATGGAGATTTGACTGGGGAAAACGATTTTATAGCATCGGGTGGTCGGATCTGGACAATAGAGACAGAACAAAACTTGGGATCTGAAGTGAATTTTTAGAAAATATGAACGAAATTCTAAATTCACGAGAAAATTTGTGGATGGTGGGGGTGGTGGATAGAACCTCCAATAAATTTGGGGATTCAAACAAAAATCAAGAAGTGGGTCGAAAGGGGGAAACTCAGAGTGGCTGTAACACTGGACAGACTACAGACAGAACTGATGGATTGGAAGCACGAAAATGGAAAAATATAAAACGGGGGCTGAAATTCTTTTCAATTTTTCTGGGACGTGGTGATAACATCTAGAACTTAGCCTGAAAATCTCAGCTCCAGAAGATGTAGGAGTTGGGAGAAAAAATTCTTGGAGTAACCCTCTGTCCAGTAAAACAGAACCTGGACAGCACTTCGGAAGCGGCTTCGCGGCGGCTCGATGGCGGCACGAACGGCGGCGGCGGCAGCAGAGATAGAAATCAGAGATAGAGGGGCTAAGATAGAAGGGTTCTATACCCTGAAATGCTGAAGGAGGAGGAAGAGAGAGAGGGGGCGCAAATTTGCTCCAAGGAAATCAACTTTTTTTCTTCTCATTAATTCATGTAAAATGGGAATTACAAGCTATTTATATGAAATGAAAAAAAGACTCTTAATACCCTCAGATCTAGGGTTAGGGAGGGCAAACTAGGGAGGTCAAAACTAATTACCCCATGTGGTTTGGAACCACATTAAACAATGTATTAAGGGGGGGCGCCCCCTTGACCAAGGGGCTTCCATTTTGGACTTTTTGTCCACCTTGTCTCCCATGTGTCCAATTGACCTTCGAGATGCCACCTAGAACTTTGACCAGCCCCACATGGACCCATATGGCTTATGTGGACCAATGGGTAAGGAGTGAGGGCCCCTTGCTGGACCTACTGACAATTTGCACAAAAACCCAAAGAATCCAAGGGAATGACACATTGACTTATAAAGTCTTACAATTACGTACATACTTTCCCAAGGATATAAAAGTAAACTAAAAGAACATAAGTGCAAAATAAAATTAGTGCTCGGCGTCGATTCCCATCACTTATTCTTCCAGACAACTCAAGAAGTATGAAGAGAACTACCCAGTCCATTTCTTAGAATTGGCTGCGGTAGTGTTTGCGCTGAAGATATGGAGACATTATCTATACGGTGTGCAGTTTACTGTATACTCTGACCATAAAAGTCTCAAGTATCTCTTCTCTTAGAAGGAATTAAATATGAGACAAAGACGTTGGCTAGAATATCTCAAAGACTTCGACTTCATAATACAATATCATCCTGGAAAGGGTAATCCTGTAGCTGATGCCCTCAGCCGGAGGCCAAGAGCCATATTAGCCAATTGTATGATTCAGGAGTGGAAGTTGCTAGAACAGTTCACTCGACTTGATATAAGCATGGATAAGGAGAGCAGGTGTGTTACACTATCCCACATGAGTATACAGTCAGATTTACTCTCTGAAATACAAGGACTTCAAGACAATGACCTAACATTAGTGGAAATCAAGGGTAAAATTGAAGAGAAATCTGATTTCAAATTAGCATCAGATAGAAGGTTATTGTTCAGTAATAGAACTTGTATACCAGATTGTCCAGAGTTAAAGAAGAAGATCTTAGATGAAGCTCACAGATCAAGGTACACCATTCATCCAGGATCTACCAAAATGTACCAAGATTTGAAAAGGACCTTCTGGTGGCCCAACATGAAAAGAGAAATAGCGGACTTCGTGTCTCGCTGTCTCACATGCCAACAAGTCAAGGCAGAACACTAAAAGCCTGCCGGTAAGTTACATCCTCTTGATATTCCCAAGTGGAAGTGGGAGGATATCGGTATGGATTTCATAATGGGATTATCTAAATCTAAGGGAGGACATGATGGAATATGGATTATCATCGACCGTTTGACCAAGGCGGCACACTTCTTGCCAATTAAGAGTCGATGGTCAGTTGATGTTCTTGCCGCTTTGTACATTAAAGAGATAGTCAGACTACATGGAGTTCCTGTTTCAATCGTGTCTGACCGAGACCCTCGTTTTACTTCCCATTTTTGGAAAGGGCTACAACATTCGTTGGGGACAAGGCTTAACTTTAGTACAGCTTTTCATCCTCAAACGGATGGTCAGACCGAAAGGACGAATCAGGTGGTAGAAGATATACTCAGAGCTTGCATCATTGATTTCGGGGGAAACTGGCATGATCACTTGCCTTTGGTCGAGTTTGCGTATAACAACAGCTACCAAGCAAGTATACAGATGGCACCTTTCGAAGCCTTATACGGTAGAAGTTGCCGATCAGCTTTGTGCTGGGACGAAGTTGGCGAAAAATAACTATTAGGACCAAACATGGTGAGGGATGCCACCGAAAAGATTCAGCTCATTAGAGAAAGACTTCAAGTGGCTCAGTCTAGACAGAAGGCTTATGCCGACACAAGAAGAAGAGATCTCGAATTCCAAATCGGAGAACACGTATTTCTCAAGATATCACCTGGACGTGGAATTAGGATGTTTGGTGTTAAGGGCAAACTTACACCAAGGTTTATCGGACCTTTTGAGATACTAGAAAGAGTTGGCGAGGTTGCTTACCGCGTCGCTTTACCTCCTCAATTGTCTGAAGTTCATAACGTGTTCCACATATCCATGTTAAAGAAGTATGTGCATGATCCGTCACATATCATCGATCATGGTGCACTGGTGATTCAAAAGGATCTCACATATGAACAAAAATCCATGAAGATCCTCGATCGTGAGGTGCGTACACTGAGGAACAAAACGATTCCCATGCTAAAGGTGCAATGGAGTAAATGCTCAGAGCACGAAGCCACATGGGAGACTGAGGAATCCGTGAGGAAGCGATTCCCTGACCTATTCTAAACGGTATGTACTCTGCACTCTCCACAACTATATGTAATTGAATTTGGGGAACAGATTCTTTTAAGTGGGGGAGGGTGTAACAACCCTGGTAAAATGAAGGATTGAAAATTTAAAACTAATAATCAAAGCCCAACCCCTGCATATATATATGTATATATATATATATATATATATATATAGAACCGTTTATATACACCAAATGGGCCTTACACTTAAAACATATAACAAATGGGCCAAATTTGAATGACGCCCTCTCTTAAGGCGCTATTTCATAAATTGAAGACCCTTCACGAAGGCGTCAATTACATGAATGACGCCTCTATCATGGGCGCCATTTTCATACGTTAATAGGGTAAGAGAGAATAATGGGAAATAACGCGAGGATAATGGTAAATAAATGGTAAATAACGCCCCCATGCGTGGGCGCTTTTTAATGAAATAGCAACATAGGCTAAGGCGCTATTTCAGGAAAATTAGAAAAAAAAAAAAAAATATAGTAAATCGGCTGCTGTGTTTGGTTCGAACTTGGAAGCTGGATGATATTCGAGTAGATGATGATCTGGAAGGATTAATACGTAAGAAGTCTAATTCTAGCAGGATTCAACCTCTAAGGAAATACTAATCCCGATCGAACTCCAAGCTTCAATCAAATTCTTCCCTATAAATACAAGCCCCGTCGATCGAGCAAGCCTGTTAGTGCTTTCTCTTCGACGTCGACCTGCTGCTGCTCTGTGTGGTGTACGTGAAGAACATAGAAGATCTTCATCTTCTTCTTCCTCTTCCTCCTGCGGTTTGCCTGCAACAAGAAGAAGTGCAACACGAGCTTTTTTTTCTACCTACTATTGCTGCCAATATCGTGAAGAGGGACTTCCTTCTTTTGAAGGAAGAAAATCTTCTTCTGCTACTGCAAAAGGAAGAAAAGACCTCAAAATTTTTGAAGCCCTATTGCTTCTATTCCTGTTGAAGCTGCATCGTCATTCTGTTCTACTGCCGTTGTCGTTACTGCAAAACAGAGTATCGGATAATTAGTTATTTCATCACTATTCTTCACGTTCTAGCCTCCAAACATCAAAACTAAGGTAGGTTTTCTCAAGTACCAGCCCAATCTAACTGCTACAAGGTCATAAGCATGCATATAGGCTGGTTAGATTGATTTCCGTAGAGTTTATATGTTTCTGGCATTTACAGTAAATAGCGACCCAAGTTAGGGCACTATTTTGATATAACGACGTGCAAGCCATCATCAATTAGTGGGTTAGTTAATAAATACACATGTTTAAAATTTTAATAACTGAGAACCCGTACATGTAAACTAATGCATGATTATATTGATAAATTCCTGCTATTTTTCTCTGTCTGTACATGTCACTAGATTTTTGATTGGACATACTCCAAAAATCAAGTGTCTATGATTGTACCTGCCCGGTGCAAATCATATGACAAAGAAATAACGACCCTCTTCAGGTCGTCAATTGAATGAATGCCCCCGCAAACGGGCGCCAATTAGTGATAACCTGTGATAACTGGTAAGAATTACATAGATATGGAAATAACGACATGTACCTGCCGTCAGATTTATATATGACGTCCCTGACTAGGGCGTTATTTACTGAATTGAAGACTTAAGCTAAGTCGTCATTTACATAATATCTGGAATTTACGAAATTTTTGCAGATTTTAATATATATATAAAGAAAACCTGGATATAACGACTGAATGAACGAGTCGTTATATATCAAACTAGCGACCCTGCCCAGGGCGTTATTTCATAAAATGAAGACGTGACATAAGGCGCTAATTTCCTATTTCCTGATTTTCGTGGTTTTCTGTAAACCTTGACAGTGGGTTATATATAGGCACCGTATGCCATTCCGTGAGTATAGTCCCACGTTTCACGATGTTTCATCGATTACCCCCTATTTCTCGGTGATAGATGAACCCTCCGCGGGACATTCCGTTTCTTCGGACTGGTGATTTTATCATAGAGACCTCCATAAGACTCCGCTAGCTTTGGATTCCCTCAAGGCAGCCGAGCGGCTTGTACCATTAAAACCTATGACACTATTTGATTGCCATGTCACTCTAAAGAAACATGGTATGACGGCCCTCATGACATGCTATGTCATGAGAACACTCTTTAAATAATGGAATGGGGAAACCATACCATTAATATTCCTTAAGAATTATGTGCCATACTTGTGGACACTAATTCTATCTACCTTATCATATACAAGGACGAGCGACCATATCTATATGAGCGCTTATTCTTAATGTCATGGCACCCATCTAGGGAGCCGATTCCACCTAGTTTTATCGTTAATCGTGATTATACCGTTATTAACATCCTTATACATCATGCTCAATCCTTGTAATCCTATTCCATATGATCTACCTTAAAGTTCCTACAAGCTTATTCCTTTAGAATTCTATATTGGCTATAACTATAGTGGATGTCGAAAATACATGATTCAATGCTAACGCATATAAGGGCCCGATCTGGTCCTGGGAGGAGCACCCAAAAGTATTAGTGTCCATGGGAGTTGTAATGATCACGGTGTGGCATTGCACCGATGTACTTGTCGTTCTAGTTAAATGGCATTCCACAAATCTCGTACTTGACTCGACTTGACATGATATGACATTGCGTGACCCGAAAAGGGTATTTATGATATACTTGCTTGAAACATGATAGCCAATTCTTGACATGACATGACATGACATGATGAATATACTTGCTTGAATGTCTTGATATTTATTGATATGAGTTCTTGAAAGACATGCTAGTTCACTCAATTATCTCTTGACATACACTCTTTATCGTCGTTTTACGCGAACATGCATAGTTATATTGCATTCATGTAACTTGTAATCTACTTAAAGCAAGCTAGCACTTGAGATATAATTCTTACTGAGCGTTCGCTCACCTAGTGTTTTCCCTTATTTTTCAGGTAAGTCCGATGACGAGATACAATCGGATGGGGAAAGTCAAGAGTGAAGAGATTAGAGCCACCCCGTCTATCCTAGCGTCAACTACTTTATCTTCCTATTTTCTTGAGTCATTTATTGTACTTTTCTTTTTATTGAGTCTTAGCACTTTCATTAAGTGAATTGTAATAGAAGTACTTTTAAGGTTGCAATTGAATAAAGGATTGGGTTATCTTTACTTTTGCGCACTCTGTCTTTGTGTCAAATACACTAACGCTCTGATTGACATGATCGATATAAACTCGTCACGCACTCCGGGTTCCTTCCGCGCTCGGGGCGTGACAGAAGGAGTGCAACCGAGCTGTTGGACTTAGAAGTCTTTTCCATTTGTTATTTAGTCATGAGAGTCACCGACGTATTAAGTTGAACTTTAGAATTGTGGAACTATGTAATATGAGTTTTGAAAGGTCGATGTAATATGTTAGAATTTCAGAGTTAATAAAAAGAATCAGATTAATTTTGTTACATCAGAGCTAGTCAGAAATTGATTCTTTTGCAATGGCGATTTTGCTAGTCTTGAATGAATGTTTTCAGCATTGTCGTGTTCCGATAATCCGCCACAGGGACGTGACAACATGCCTTGTTCAGATCCCAAAAGTCGATGCAAACTCGCAACTGGCCATTTTACTTCTTTACTGGAACAATATTGGCAAGCCATATTAGAGACCTGCAGGGTTCCAGAAAATCCACAATTGCCATCTTATCCACTTCGACATTTACTACCATCTGGAGCTCAAGGCGCATTCGCCTTTGGGCTTGTTTGACCGGCCTAGCCGTGGGGAGTATCTCCAACTCATGTTCAGCCACCGAAAGGTCCAACCCGACCATCTCTTTGTAACTCAAGGCAAAACAATCCTAGAACTCCAAAAGGAGTTGTTGGTATACTTGTCTCTCTTCTTGACTTAGGAATGCACCGACAAAAATTGGACGAGGGTCGTTTGCACTCCTAAGATTAATTTCCATTAATTCATCTATAGTTGCTTGACCACCATCTTCAAGCACGCGCAGCGCCAGCTGTAGATCAATGAAGTCTTCTTCCTCGACAGTGTTGGCGACGTAAATGTCAAGGAACTCATCATCTTCTTCATGCTCTTCTTGTTGAAGAGTCAACTGAGTTAGACTTTCTTTAGCTCTGGAAGATTGGTCGAGCACATCAAAAGAGGGCAGTGTTGCCATTTCTTCTCTCTCCACATCGGAGCCGTCAAACTTAGCTTTATCATTTGTTTGACTTTTGGAGGGCAAGAACAGCCCTACAGCATTGACGGCGCAGTAGACTTGGAAACCATCTTGTTGCTCGTATCCAAGTCGTCTCGTGTCATTTGCGGAGAAAGGTGATTGCCCCCTGATTTGCAAAGGGTACAATATATGATGAAAATATTCCCGCCTTGCAAAGTTTTGTGTTTGAAGAATTCTTTGCTTTCTGCACATTTCCTTGATATTTGCAGGCATATCGTCCATTTCTTAGACCGACTCTAGAGTAGTATCGACCAAGACATTCTAGCCGAAGTCATCTTCGGGAGGTCCCTGTGGAACTATGTCCCCTCTTATTCTTGTTCTTCCTTTTCCTTTGATAGGAAACTATGAAGATTTTTAATTGCTCCACCTTGTGCTCCTCTCTGTCAAATGGAAGTTGCATGCATCTTGGTAGCAGAGAGATACTTTTGTTGATGGCCCGACTAACAAGGTTAGCGTCAAAGTTGATATCCAATCCTTGAACTATCTATCAACATCATAAAAATATCAATAAATTTTATATCACCAACAGGCGGTCAACGGGATTATTCCCCGGACAAATCAAGCATCAAAAGCAACTAAGGAATGCTCCACGTGATGCAACCCAGTCTTCTCGGCAATAGAAAAATGTGTGGAAAGAGATTGGGAGGCTTTTTATAGCCTAATAGAGCCACCAAAGCCAAGAAGGGGCCAAGTCCCCTCCCCCTCCGCCCTCTCTCTCTCTCTCTCGCAATGGACAAGAGATCGGAGGGGGACCCCTCCGGCCACATGGCGGCAGAGGGGACCCCCTCCGGTGGCTGGCAACCGGAGGGGACCCCCTCCAACCCTGTAAAACCAGAGGAAACCCCCTCCGGTGGCATAAGCACCGGAGGGGGCCCCTCCGGTCATTGGCAGACCGGAGGGACCCCCTCCGGTCCCAGTCAAACCGAAGGGGGACCCCCTTCGATAGCTTACGACCCTCGTTAAACACAAAAAAGGGAGAAAAAGAGGAAAAGCGGGAAGAGGGGGTGTTTTCCTCTTGAACTTCCACCGGAGGGGGTACATTCACCGGAGCCACCTACCTCCGCTCTATCTCCCACCACCTATAAAAGGAGGGGGTGAACAAGCTTCAAGGAAGAAGAAGAAAACCTGAGCTTGAAGAAGAAAAGAGAACGGGAAGAGGAAGAAGACTTTGAAAAAAAGAAGAGAAGGAGGAGGTGCGCCCCCCTTTTTTCTGGCTGAGTTTTGTTCAAACATAAATACCACGCAGTTTTGCAAAAAACAACCCTATTGTAGGGCGTGTTTGTCCAAAATCCCCCCGGCATCAAGAAATCTCACATTTTTACTATAAATGTATTTGAAAAATATCATAAAATTTCATAGTAGATCAGAAAACTTGGTCTAGAAATTATGTGAAAACCCTTGAAGAGTTCATGAATTGCGGTTTTACCCTCTATACTTTCAAAATTGTATAAAAAATCCATGTATTTCAAGAAAAATTCCAGAAAAATCTGAAAATCAAGGAAAGAAATGTTTATGCAAGGAAATATTCTTATGTTGATGGAAATATCCTCCATCAGGGGCATGGTCTGGAAACTTGTGTTTTTACCTCGGTACTTCTCGAAATTGCACAAATGTCCGCCAAAAATCTGAGAAAATGCAAAAAAAATATAAAAATCATAAGAGTCATGCATGACGCCCTAGTCATGCCAGAAATTGCAATTAAGTCCTCATAAAAAAGAAAAATTATAAATAAACCCTCGCTCGAGAGAAAATTACAGAGATTCCCCCCTACCAAAGGGCATAGGTTGTAAGGGTAAGAAGGGATCTTTAACAGTAAATCAAAGGTGTTCGGACTTGTCTGATGTAAATTAACACCTACTCCGGTCAGTGGGGAAAAATCCAGTACACGAACTCTAATCATCTGATAAATAAAAGTGCGGAATTAACAAATATGCAAAGAAAAAGAATAAATACGCATATCCATCCAACGAATCGGATGGCGGGAAATTCCGCATGAAACAACAGGATGCCTTGATATTTGTGGTCCGAAGGCTCAGTCTATGCAGCTTGGCCATATCTTCGTTGACTACGAAAAGCTCCGCCTCATTTTCTTCTTCTGAAAATATCTTTTGTTTGCCCTTGTCTTTAGTCTTGATAATCGGCAATACAATGGGCTCCCCAAAATATAGAGAGGCATTCATCAAGTTGCATTCATTTGGCTGACAAGGAATTCGACGACCCAATTTTCATGTAACCAAGGTCTCCCTAAGAGAACTTTGTATTATGTGTTATAGTTGATGATATAAGAACGTGGCCTTAATGACAAAGTCATCTAGGACCATGTTGTACCCCGACAGTTTCCCAACAAAATATTAGAGGATAAGGGCTCGGGAATTTTCCCGAACACCTTTAAGGCATGGACTATCCAGCCTCTCCTACAACTTATTCGGCCCAACCAAGGGTCCCAACCAGTTAGCCGTGACATACGGCGCATCAATAATTGATTGGGATTACTCCCGATCACTCGGTAGCGGGCTTTTCCCGCATTCTACATGGCCACCCGGGCCAACCCGGGGACGCCACCGACCACAAGTTGTGCCACGTGGCATCCAGCAACAAGGCCGGGGCCTACCCCAAGACACCTTCTCCCAGCCCTCCAAGGTCAAAGGAAGTCTCATCTAAATCAACCACAGGCTTTGGAGGCCCGCAGCACGTGTATACGGCTCACACAAGTGTGTCGGGCATTTTCCCGAACACTAGGTGGGCGTGTATATCCCAACCCTTCTACAGCAAACTGCGGGCCGACCCGCGGCTCCAACATACCACCCAGGTTCTCCAATAACCCTCCAACAAGTCGGGGCCACCCCCGACCCTCAGACACGTGGCGATGAGCTGCTTATTCTTAGCTCTCAGGCCAACCCGTGGCTACCCTGCCAACTTGCCACGCAACGCGACACGCACCACGAGGCAGGGCCCACTTACCCAAGATGCCTTTTCCCAGCTCCCACGAGCTTATACCCTCAGTCTTGGGCCAAATCCAAGCCCCGCCAATCACCCACCTAAGCCAATCGACAACCCGAGGTGTGTCGGAAATTTATCCGAACACCTTGTGAGCGACAGCTACGACTCGATAACAGCAGCCCCCACGGGCAAATCCCAGCATCCCAGGACCCTGTGTCCTTCAAAGGACACCCCCAGAAAATAAGAGAAGACCCCCGGGGGTCATCCCTCAGGACTACGGCTCACCCGGGGAGAGTTCGCCCCGGGCGCGGCCACGCCCCGGGGAGAGCGAACTCCCTTGGGGAGCGCGCCATCCTCCCAGCCCAGTGGCCTCACGGCCATCTCCCAGTCCCAGTTGTTCCCAGTGCGTCCAAAGATCGTGCAAAGTTGACCGGCATACCGTGCGCGGAAGGATTCAACAACAACAACATAGTGTCACACGTCGGGTCCACACACGCAGGCAATATCAATCCCAGTATCCTCCAGCAGCCAGTATCCTTCCAATATCCTTTTGTCCACTTGCTCTTGGTCAACTTAGGACAAAAATAGGAGAAAACCTAATTTTTATAGAGGTGGGACCACCCTCTCTCTCCCTCTCACTCTAATCCTCCTAAACCCCCTGGGGGGGGGGGTTAGGCGGACCAGCCTGGGGGGCCAGGTTGGTCCGCCTAATCCCCTGGGGAAAATAAAAAAAAATATTTTTTTACACGAAAACCCAGCCCCCCAGCCCGGTCCGCGCACCTACCCCTAGGGGTTTAGGCGGACCAGACTGGAAGCCCAGTCTGGTCTGCCTAAACCCCTAGTTTAGGCGGACCAGCCTAACCCCCCAGGCTGGTCCGCCCAAACCCATCAAAAAACAAAAAAAACTTTTTTCTGCTCCTCGTAAACCCCTCCGGGGAGGGGTTTAGGCGGACCAGTGCCTTGGGTCTGGTCCGCCTAAACCCCCCTGGGGGAGGGGTTTAGGCGGGACCAGACCAGCCCCTTGGGCTCGTCCGCCTAAACCCTCCCTCCCCCACTCCATAAACAAAAAATAAATAATTTTTTAAGGGTCTACCCGGACCAAGTTGGGCCCCCAACTTGGTCCGCCTAAACCCTTCCCTGACCCTTCATCTTCCCCTATAAAATCCCCCAAGGGGTAAGGAGAAGGAGGACAAAGGCAAGAACCTACGACCTAACTGCTGCACCCTCGGACTTCCGCAGGTATCCAACAAAGGTCGAGGACGCGAGGAGCTAAGTGCACGCGTGGTTGGCTTGTTGATCGGCTTGTACACGTCGAGGGTATGTCACACGTACTCCCCTCACGCGGCGTCTAGCCATCGCACACATGTTCACTCCCGTCCCACATAAAGCGTTATGACAACGCAAACACACACGTATTCCGGGTCCCCGCCCGCGTATGACAACCCGTGGCTACGCATACGCCATGATGCCACACCTACTTCCGTCACGGGACCGCGTGCCTACTGCTCGCCCCAAACTAGCTGCCGACCACTCGGACTGATGACTCGAGTTAACCGGACCACTGGCCCAGGAGTAATATTCCCGGGCCCGGCCTCGACTCCCCAACATGATGACACTCGCCCTCCGGGACCCGTACCCGACCGCGCATTTTCGAGCCGAGTCCGGCCTCCCTTAGGTGCCCATTACAGTCCGCCCCTGCCATCCAGTCTAGCCCTTCCTCGGCGACTCGGGCCTACCCCTAGCTCCTCGAGAAGAGCCTCTGTAAAACACACGGATATCCGCCTTGCTACGCATTGACCCCAAGGTTGTCAGTATTGGTTTCGGACTCGGTTTCGACTGAGTCCGAAACCGAAACCACTCGATTTCGGTTTCGGTTTCGGCCGAAACCGACCGAAACACAGTGAAAAGGTTATTAAAAAATCAAAAAATATGTAAAAAAAAAATATAAATAATCACATAAAAAATAGAAAATTCATTACACATGCATTGTAAATAAATTGGATTAAGTGCATTACACAAGAAGACTAATGGGTTCAAGCATTGAAGTTATTAAACAAATATTAAGTACATATTAAACATGAAATAGGTTCAAACTGTACAATAAACGTGATCCTTACCTAAATGATGATGCACTAATATGGATAATAACAAGAAGAGCCTTCTCCCGCATCGTTTGGCTTTTCATGTTCATACCCATAAGAAGGTTGCATGTATGGTCTATATTCACTATAACCAAACAATGAGATAGCCAAGTCCTACATCCCTCTTTAGATCCCTCTTGGAGTGTTTGGTTGGCTTGAGTCAAATCCAATATCAGCATAAGAATCTTGAGGAAGAGAAGAGGAACTGGTCAGATATGGATAGAACTGGAATGTTGGTTCATGACCCCACCCATAAATGGCTGCCTCCTGTTGGCCACCTCCATAACCTGATGGATGCCCATATTGACTCTGTGAATCATGTCCTCGCTCACCCTGACTGTATCCTCTGCCTGTGTCTGCGTTGAAGGAGGAAGGACCACCAGCACCACCAGTAGTAGCACCTGCAGCTACACTGGGATCATTTTTTTTTGGGGGGGGGGGGAAGCGGGGGCCACACCTCCCGGGGGGAGGTGAGGCTCGATCCCGCACCCTCCTGCCACCTGCGCAGGAGGGGGGGAGGGGGGTGTCCTCATCATCACCAACATCATCATCACAATCAGAAACCAGTCGCCTTTTGGCCTTTGGGGATGCTTTTTTCTATTTTGGTGTGATTTCTTTAGCCACCCTTGACATGAATCCTCCTGCCCTTGGCGTGTGTCTCACATAAACCTGCTTCAACTGCTCAATTGCCGGGTCCTCTCTGTTGAGTCTATGAGATGGTGCAGACACAGATTCAGAGGGGGGTGAATGAATCTCCCCTTTAAAAATGCCCAATTAAAATTGTACTTATAAATCTTGCGGAATTAAACTCTCAGATGGTTGATCAGATGTTCTAATAAGACACACTCAAACACTTAACCAGTTTTTCTTATGTGAAACTCACTCGAACACTTAACATGCACATCCAGCAAGCTCATTGAAACACTCAACAGGGATCAAAACATATACGACTGAAACACACAGTTAATTCAGCGTAATCTAAGCTAACCAGATGTAACGCTCCTAAGCAAACATCTATCGTCAGTCAGAATTGCAATTAAACCACGAGGACAAGGAGTTTTTAGATGGTTCGGTCTGCTACCACAGACCTACGTCCATCCCCCACTCAAACCAGAGTGAGACTTCATGCTGCCTAACAGCTTGAACTGCTGAGCATCACAGCTTGCTTACAGCTGAGCATCACAGCTTGCTACCGCTACGCCACACAGCTTGCGCCCACTGAACATTACAGTTTGCTACAGTTGAGCGTCACAGCTTGCTACAGCTGAGCGTCACAACTTGCTACAGCTGAGCGTCACAGCTTGCTGTCCAGATGAACTAATCCTCTGCAACACTGACACACAGCTTGATGAAATCAGAAATGGAAAATCAAAAGATGAATTACAGCACCGGAAAGCTGGAAATAAAGACTGAAAATATAGCTCACGCAGGAGCAAGTCTGCCTTGGATCTGATCCAGAGGCCAGTGGAACGGATCTTCAGGATCTTCAGATTTCTCTCCTCAAGCTTGCTCTCTTTCTTCCTCTTTCTTCCTCACTGCTATGTGACTCTCTTTTTCTTCTCACTCACTTTCACTGAAAATACGGTATTTTGTTTTTCTAACTCACACTCTTTTTCTTCTCTCTGAATTCTTCTCTCAAGCTCACTCTCTTTTCTTCTAATCTATCTACTTCTCTTCTCTCCTCCTTGTCTTCCTTTTTCTGTTTTTATTTTCTCTGTCTCTCGTTCTTCTGCTGAGCAGCCTGCCTCTATTTATAGGTTCGCAAGAGCTGACGCGTGGGAAACACATTTCCCGCCCAAGGAATCTCAAAAAGAAGAGCTCCGCTGCAAGTCCACGTGTCAAGATATAAAGGTGAGATGTCCACGTGTTAGGATATAAAAGTTAGTTGTCCACGTGTTTGAATCTCCAGGCATGGCTCCTTCTTGGATCATGTGCCTGTTTAAATTAGAAGCTTGAGCCACGTGACTGTCTCCAGCCCTTCAGGTGTTCTATCCAGTTGCTTTAGACCTTTTAGTCTTAAGTCCCTGTGAACAAAATAAAAGACATTTAATCAAACACCTTATTGTCATAAGTAATTCAGAGAGATGTTTATTAAGCATAGTTTATTAGAATGATCATGATATAACAAAACCATGGAGATTAGATGATCATGTGATAAGTCACAGAAGATCATGAACATTAATGTATAATACTTCATGTGCTTAGACTTGACAGTTCATGCTACATGATGTACCTATTAGACTAATAATAACACATGTATCGACCTTATAAAGATATATGCAGAACATGCACAGACCTGTAATGCATATATTCTATATGTGCACCGACGTTAGTTCTGCATTGACATGATGTGCACCGACCTCCATATGTAGGACATAGCAAGTGCACCGACCTTTATATGCTACCGCTAGCATATGTGCACCGACCTATGTTCAGACCAACAGAATGTGCACCGACCTATGTACAGATCAACAGAATGTGCACCGACCTATATGAAGGTGTGAACAGAATATGCACTGACCTTAATCTGCTATGAACAGTGATGTGCATCGACCTTCATATGTTAGAGAGCAAAGTAACATAGACCTTACTATGACTGAACAGTGATATGCACGGACCTCCTGATGCATGAACAGTAATGTGCACCGACTTGCATCTGCCTAGATATGCAACATGCATCGACCTTAATACAGCGAAGAAGCTTGTGCACAACCTGTTCGATGAAATGCATATGCACACATTTGTTCTACATACATGTGCTCAGACCTTCTACATACATGTGCTCTGCCCTGAACAGATATGCACTGACCTGAATGCACTAAAATGAACACATGTGCATAGACTTTAAGGTATATGCACTAACCTATATTCTTCAGGTTGAGATGTGCATTGACCTTACCTGATAGACAGATGATATATGCACTGACCTGTATGCTTCAATGTACTGGCAACCTGGCGTTGACTTTTTGTTACCAGTGTTGACGTTTTATCACCTTTTTGAACAGTCATTACTTTGAGTCATTTTTAGAACCTGTTCTGACATATTTTCATACTGCTATATAAAGATGAGATTAGTAATAAATCCATCAAACTTATATTATCAAGAATATATATATATAATGAGTCATAATATTTGTCATCATCAAAACTTCAGAACCACAGGGACACAACAATCTCCCCCTTTTTTATGATGGCAATATTACGAGTCATTGCAATAATTCAACATGATGATCAAGCCAGTATGAACATAGATAGCTCTGTCAGAATGCAGCAGCATGCATCAAAATGACAAATGACCAACAGTCAGAAACAACCAACCAAAGACTCAAAGAAGTGACCAATGACTCACAAAAATTCTCCCCCTTTGACAACATCAAAAAGGAAGGAACATTAAGGATGCTGACAAGATCTCCCCCCTTTTATGTGTTATTATGCAAAATGATTCACAGTCACTTAAACTCCCCCTAAACAGATACTATTCCTTTTCACAGAGAAGATAGAGTGGAATGAAAAAAAATGATCAGTGAACCACAGGGACATTCAGATTAAAGCAGACATTGAGACAGTCAGGTTGGAAAATCAAGGTAGATTGATATCAATTGGTGGAGATTCAAATTTTACATTCAGTTGAAGTAGATCACCAGACAGTCAGATTAACACATGCAGTTGAAGAGGTCACAGGTGCAGTCAAGAATGATTTCAGGTCATGACAGAATATATCAAGAACAGTGTGCATAATCTGAGTTTTGAATTTCAACAGTGAATGCAAACTGAGCACAGAATTCCCAACAGATCTTTAAACACATGAGTAATTCAATAAGATTTTCAAAGATATACCAATATCATAAATCCGAAAATAGAAATTTTTCAGAATCTCCCATTATAAGGGTTTATGAATGAACTTTATTGAACTATATGGTTTAAGTATGATGTCTACATGGTTTGACAATAAAGTTCTGTACTCATATCTGAAATCAAGATTTAATAAAAATGAACCAAACCCTCATATTAACATCTTGATGAACCTCCTTTCATCTTACTCAATCAATTTCAATGACTTCTTTAGGAGTTACAATCATAAGTATTGAGGTTAAACAACCATGAAACCATTTGATTTTGTCCAGGGCTATAGCAATTTTTCTTTTGCATCCATTTTCAGATATTTCATTTGTTCAATCAGATCATTTTTGCTATCAATTCTTACGAGCACTCTAGTTCAGTACACACCTTGTAACTAAAGGATATACGTTGTTTAGACGCCAATATCCCTAAGTGCTTAGTGTGACTAACAGTCATGCTTTATAATAAATAGAGTTAACTTTTCACCTCATGACATACCTCAACTCATTTCTTTGATGAGTGAGATGTGTTTCTCAGTGTGCAAGCCATTGCTCTGCCTGTTTTTCAATCGTTTTTAAGCAGAGTTAACTATGGCACCTCATGACACAGCCCTTTGGACATGTGTTTCTCAGTGAGTAAAATCATTGCTCCTACAAGATTTGACCCTTAGACATTTTCAGAAAAGTCAGATGTTTAAAAACAATATAGATTTTATGTATCTCAACCAAATAAAGTCATGATTTCAACATTTCTAGATTTCAGAAGATTTGACAAGACTCAATATGAAACAGTTGGTTAAGGTTTATTAAAGTTGACTCAAATATTTTCAAGGCATTTATAACCAACCTGATTGAATGCATTAAACTTAAACCAATCTGATCTTTCAGACATTCATAAATCTGTATAATAGAGGATTCCTCATTGATTTAGTTTTTCAAATTTATGATCAAGGTACATAGATTGAAATCTTCCTAAATTTCAGAAACATGAAGGAATGTATAAGGAACAGTCAATTTATCAATGGAAATAATAACAAGAATATGCACCATGTGCAAGAGACTTGAAGCTCAAACATGAGACAGGATCTTGCAAACATTCAACTGAGTTAAGACAAAGATATTCAAGGTTTCGCAGATATGCAGTGTTTTCAGACAAGTTTAAGAATATGGCAATAATTCCAAGCAAGTGATCATCATTGATTAAGAATTTACAACCTCAGAGGTATGACAATGATAGTCAAGAAGGCAAGAGCAGACAATAATCACAAAACTGATCAGAGGTGGCTGAGCAAGCGTGGTAAATTTCTCAAAATAGATTTAGGCCAGCAACCTCCTCTACAGCACATGCAGAAGTAACACACAATGGATTCTTGAGGAATCAAGGATACCAATGTTATGAGACAGTGAAGATTTCAATTGATCAAATCAGACAGACTCGAGATCAGAATTGCATCAAGGAAGGTGTCGACACTGCTCACATACTGCATAAAACAAAATACTTCCAAAATAGTGTCGACTCATGGCATCGACTCTTCTAATCAGGACTATTAAGAAGTGCAGCAAGAGATGTGCAGTGAGTATGAGAGTTACAAACTCAAGAATAATATCAGTTCAAGTAAATTCAGAGCAGATACAAACTGATGCCAATTGTTGACGTAAGTTGCAGGAAGAGCAAAGATAAATTTCTGAAAGAGCAAAGATAATCAGTATGAACAAAGATAGTCATGCAGTTCAAGAATTTTTCTTATACTCCCCCTGAATTTATGCACTATATGACTGAATTCTAAGTGCAACATATGCAAGAGACATTATGCAAGGAAGTTCAATTAATTATGTCTTAGACTGCCCTATGAGCATGTTGACCCATAATACCAGGCAGAGGACTTGGTCTAAAGACCACCTCACACATAGTAAGAACTTCCAGACAGATTGCAACTGCCCTTTAGTAACTTACCATTTGATATACCATAATGGTCATGCATGATAATGCAGTGCCAATGCAGTCAAATTTCAAAGTATGCAAGACAATGCAATTGGATATGCATATGTGAAAATGTATGCATGATCTAACAGACATATGCATCGAGAAGCTCCTCGATAATCATGCAAATTATATATGCAGACATCAGACACATGCAATTCAGATTTTCAGAATATGACGTTCAATTCAATCTTAAACTGATATAGACATAAAATGCAAAGAACAGATTGGGATGTGAACATGTATGCATGAGATTCAGATTAACAAATTAAGCATGGTATTCATCAATCTGAGGAAGATTATTGAACAATCAAATACTCATACCTGTAAAACACAGAGTTGAGGTTTTACCATACTTGGGTGCCTTGGTTAATTAACCTCTTTTATTCCTCAGCCCCAAGGCACACCTGCAAAATAGATTCTCATTTTGCAAATTTAGATACCCAAAAATTCTTGGGTCCTAAACTGTCAGTGGCACCTCTGAATGGTGCTCTCAACATTTTCTGAGCAAGTGAATCATCAAATTTCATCAGAAAACAATCAGACATAGAGTGTCCAAATTTTCCACAATAATGACATGAAACAACAGACTTTTTGTTCTTTTTGTGCACATTATTATAGACATGAAATCTATGTGCATTAACATGAAGAGCTATGTTATTTGCATGTACATTTTGTTTTCCATAACCTGCCAACCAGCATTCAGAAGCTCGGTGGCCAGGTTTTCCACATTCAAAGCATGCAGAAGTTTTTCTTTTAAAATCAGATTTATTTCTACCAAAAACATAAAATTTACAGGGAAATTACCAAATTTAGAATTAAATTTCTTTCCCTATGCATGCCAACAGTCCTTGACTGTATGGCCATGCTTTCCACAGTTGAAACAAGAAGAATAATTTCGTCTTTCATCATTCAGCCAACATTCAATAGCTCTATGACCTAGCTTTCCACAGTTGAAATACACAACATGCTAGTTTATTATCACAGATTTGTTCTTACCAAAAACATGCTGGTTCTCATGAAAATTAACATGATGAGAATGAAAATTACCCTTACCTTTAGCAGACCAGCATTAAGCAGCAACATGTCCTATTTTCCCATAGTGAAAACATTAACTTTTCTTTTTCTGAAATGCATGATTCTTAACATGGAATTTCTTATCATGCATTGCATTAGCATTGAGATCATCTTGTTCCATTAATTTACAATCATGTATTAGATGACCTATCTTATGACAGTAAAAATAGTGAATTCTTTTCTTATGAACATAAGAAGGTTTCTTAATACGAGAATTCCTAGCATGAATTCTACCACCATTCAAATCATCCTTCTCATTAATAGACAGTCATACATGAAATGAGCAAACTTACTACAGTAAAAACATGAGACATTGGATTTGTTTGAAGCATGATTTCTATTAGATGAATTCTTAGCATGCATATTCTCAATACGAGTGTGATTCAACTTTTTCTGCAAACTGCCATTCTTTTTAACTCTTTTTGTTTGTTTCTGGTTTTTCTGAACAGTAGTTTGCTTAGGATTCTTCTAAGTTGTAAATTGAAAAACTGATGGATTCTTGATTCTGATTTGTTCAGAGCTACCCACAAATGATGTATGGATTTTCTGATTTGCAGATTGTTTTGAAGAAGTGTTTGAAGTGCTAGCATCTTCTGAGCTTCGCACAAAAGTAGAAAATAGCTAATTCCTCATAACCTTTTTAACCTCAGAAGTGCAACCTATCCCTCCACTTAATTTAGTGACTTCATCATTCAAGGAAGCTTTTAACTTCTATTTACCTTTGACAGATTTTGACAGTGAGTTTTTCAGATCATGAATTTCATTTTCTAGAGAAGCAATATGTATCTCATAACTGACAATCTCTTGTTCACTGCAATTAACACACTCACTTAGCACCTGATTTGCAGTTTTATATTTCTCGAACTTCTTGTTCTAGATTGCACAGTTTTTCAGATTCTTCTATGCAAGCAGAGTTTTCTTTTTCTAAAGCAAGAAGCCTTTCAGATATAGCAGTGTTTGTTGGGTTCGGTGCTATGATTCAGAGGGGGGGGTGAATGAATTTCCCTTTAAAAACTTCGCCCAATTTAAAATCTAATGCTCACTAAAATTGCTAGTTCGCTAACTAGACAAACCTGAAGGCTAATAAGCAGTTGCGGAATTAAACAAACACACAGTGAGCAATCAAGGCAAAGCGCACCTAAGCATTCATCTAGCGCCAATCAGATAGAAGAAATCAAACCACTGCACAATGGGTTTTTAGGTGGTTCGGTCCTGCAGACCTACGTCCACCCCACACTCAAACCGAGTGTGGATTCCGCTGACTCACAGCTTGAACAGCTGGGCATCACAGCTTGCCATACAATCCGCTGAGCCTCACAGCTTGCTGTCCGAGGAATCCTCCCCTCACAGCTTACTCTGCTGGGCAATACAGCTTAGCCGTCCAGTGGAATCCTCCACTGCAAATGCTGACAAACAGCTTGAAGAAAGGTATAAAAGGAAAACGAAAGATAGAAACAATCAGCAACTGAAAGCTGAAAATGAAAGCACAAATGTGGCTCCTAAGAGCTGACTGGAGTGGATCTGATCCGACTTCTAGTAAAGACTGATCTTCAGAATGAAGCTTCTCTCTGTCCTTCTTCTTCTTCCGATCACTCTGTCTCACTCTCTCTCTCTTTTTCCTTCTCTTCCTCTTTTATCTGCACGAGCTCTCTATCTCTCACTTTTTCTTCTTTCTCTTCTTCTTCTCTGCTCTTCACACTGGATCGAGAAGGCTCTCCTCTGCTTCTGCTTCACTGTATAGACTTTGCCCCTTAATCGATCTTCTTCAGACAAAGGATTCTTCATATATATAGTGCAGCAGGGTGGATAGGGTCGTGTGGCTTCCACATCTCCCGCCCAAAGGCTTTTCGCCAGAACCGAGGCATTTCGACCACCTGGCAGCATCCTGGCTGGGCTGCATCCACGTGTCATAATCTGGGCACCTCGTCCTCCTTGGATCACGTGTCTTCATTAGGCTTCACGAAGGGTGCCTGTCAGACAGAGAATCAAGTTATCAGTTTAAGTCTAAAACCCTGTACAGACTTTGCAGGATGTAATGTATAGACTTCAGTGTATAGACTTTGTGAAGGCGAATGCAATGTACAGACTTCATATAAGAAGGCAACCGCTGTACAGACTTGCTGAAGTGTAAAGCAATGTGCATACTTTGAAGAACATTCAGCAGCCAACGTATAGACTTAGGCAATGTAAAGACTTGCCAATGTATGGACTTGATGAGCATTCAGCAATGTGCAGACTTCAATGCATGAAGAAACAATGTGTAGACTTGACAGACACAACGTGCAACAATGTATAGACTTGAAACACTAGATGCACGATGTACAGACTTCAACTCATATGATGCACAATGTACAGACTTGATGTTATGCATGAGACTCTAAGGAAGACAGACAATGTATAGACTTCATGAATGATGCATGCATAACTTGGACAATGTATGGACTTAGCCGATGCAGACTAGTCCGATGTACAGACTTGCTCGTTGTTCAGACATCATGAACGATGTACAGACTTGCAAAAGGGAACTCTGTACAGACTTGATCAAAGCAAGTCAATCGAGTGTATAGACATTCACAGTGTATAAACTTGCCAAGCGAAAGGGCTGTACAGACTTGATGAACGATGCAAGGCAAACGAATGTATGGACTTCCAATGTATGGACTTGCCAACTGGGCGATGTACAGACTTGAGCAAGGCAAAGTCTGTACAGACTTCAAGGTTCATAATGTATAGACTTTGGCAAGGGAATGACTGTACAGACTTGCACAGTTCTAGGATGTATAGACTTGCCAAGGGAAACGACGGTAAAGCTATCAGTGTATAGACTTCGAGTGCAACGTCGGTAAAGCTACCGATGTATAGACTTGCAAGATCACTGATGGATGTACAGACTTGGAAGTTCACTGATGGATGTACAGACTTGGAAGTTCACTGGTGGATGTACAGACTTCACCTCGAGCAATCTACAGTGCAGTGTGTGGACTTGAAGAATGATGCATGACGCTGTACAGACTTCACTTGAAACAGTCCGATGTACAGACTTGCTGATGCATTGTATAGACTTACATGAGACGCTCAATGAGACGCTCAATGTACAGACTTAGTCTGATGCGTCGTATAGACTTGCATGAGACGCTCAATGAGACGCTCAATGTACAGACTTCGAGTCCAGTGTATAGACATTGCCTTAGACGCTAAATGAGACGGACAATGTTCAGACTTAGCCAATGCAATGTATAGACTTTTGGGCTCGCCATGCAGTGTATAGACTTAGAGCACAAACGCCACGATGCAATGTATAGACATGCTAGTTATATGAGCTGCACTGTATAGACTCTGCTATGCATGAAGACGAGTGTATAGACTTGTGAATCTGGGGGAGTCGACCCATCAAAGAAGGGGGTCGACCCATGATGCATGGATGTACAGACTTGTGTTCTCAATGATGCACAAACACAACACAGACCCAACACGATGTATAGACTATGCTGAGTGTGTAGACTTGTGAAATGCATAGAACACACAGAGGCTGTATAGACTTACAGCGTTGACGCTGCAGACTTGAGAATGCAATGTACACACTTACTGCGTTGACGCTGCATGAGACACTAAATAAGATGGACAGTTGTATAGACTTGTGTTCTGAGGGAGTCGACCCATCAAGGAAGGGGGTCGACCCATCTAAGTGCACTGATGCAGTATATGCACAGAAGCAGCAATGCATCGATCTTAATTCAAGCACAAAACACATTATGCACTTAGTATGGAACACTGCATGATTTAGCACACTCGTGCATTCTCCACAGAATAGATCAAATATAACATACTCAAGCATTCTCCAGAGAATATATCAGTCATATGCATTCATGTTGCTATCATTCAATGTGATGTTCTTAGCAAAACAATATGGTGACTCATTCATGTTGCTATCATTAAAACACCACATTCATCAAAACACAAGAGGCACAACAGTGTTCAATTGCCTTCATTTTCTTTAATCAGATTAGCATTCTGAATTAACTCATCAATTAAAATTTGATCACAGTTGACCGTTTGTTTCTTTTCAATCTTAGTCAATTTTTCAGACACTAAACTATTTTCTCCCTGAAGTCTTTTGAATTTCTCTTCATTATTTTCAATCTGCTTTCTGTAAGTTTCATTTTCAGACTTCAACTTATTCAATTCCAAGTTAGCATAATCAAGATCGTTCAGCAATTTTTCATTCTGAACTAAATTTTTTATACAAATCTGATCATTATTGATTGAACTCAATTTTTCTTCCAGTTCAGAAATTTTCAGATTAAGTTCTTCGTTTTCATTTTTCAGTAAACAAAGTTGTTTCTTATATGCGTGAACATTAGACAAGCATTCATCAAAGGATTGTCTCAGTTTCGGACAATTTTCACAAGAGACATTTGAACTAATCTGGTCAAATTTCTTTTTCAATTTTTTATTTTCAGATTTCAGTTTCTTGTGTCTATCAGTAAGCTCTTCATACATATTTACTAAATCATCAAACGAAAGTTCTCTTGATCCAGAGCTTACCTGAGATGACGTTTCCTCCTGTTGATCACTTCTTTTAGCCATGAGGCATTCTTCTTCCTTCTTTTCATGACTGGCAATCACTTTGTCCAGTATTTCTTTTCCAGATGTGCACCTCAAAGCAAACGGAAATAAGTCAGTATTTACTGTAGCTTTCAGAATATAAAGAACTGTGAGATTATCACGGTTCTTTAGTCTAGGCAGTTCATGTGGGCCATTAGATACAAGACTCCATAGATTGGAATCAATGGAGTTCATATAAGTGCATAGGCCTCCTAGCCAAGTGCTGAAGTTGGAACCATCAAAAACCAACAGAGGAGCCATTGAGAACAGTTAAACAGATTCAAAGCAATAAGCAATCAATGAGCAATGCACCAAAATAAGATGACAGGATCTTCTGCAGATCGTTGGATCTGGACAATCAGAGACCTGCTCTGATACCAATTGTTGAATCTATGAGATGGTGCAGACACAGATTCAGAGGGGGGGTGAATGAATCTCCCCTTTAAAAATGCCCAATTAAAACTGTACTTATAAATCTTACGAAATTAAACTCTCAGATGGCTGATCAGATGTTCTAATAAGACACACTCGAACACTTAACCAGTTATTCTTATGTGAAACTCACTCGAACACTTAACATGCACATCCAGCAAGCTCATTGAAACACTCAACAGGGATCAAAACATATTTCTGAAACACACAGTTAATTCAGCGTAATCTAAGCTAACCAGATGTAACGCTCCTAAGCAAACATCTATCGTCAGTCAGAATTGCAATTAAACCACGAGGACAAGGAGTTTTTAGATGGTTCGGTCTGCTACCACAGACCTACGTCCATCCCCCACTCAAACCAGAGTGAGGCTTCCTGCTGCCTAACAACTTGAACCGCTGCGCCACACAGCTTGCGTCCGCTTAGCATTATAGCTTGCCACAACTAAGCGTCACAGCTTGCTGTCCAGAGGAACTAATCCTCTGCAACGCTGACACACAGCTTGATGATATTAGAAATGGAAAATCAAAAGATGAATTATAGCAGCAGAAAGCTAGAAATAAAGACTGAAAATATAGCTCACGCAGGAGCAAGTCTGCCTTGGATCTGATCCAGAGGCCAGTGGAACGGATCTTCAGATTTCTCTCCTCAAGCTTGCTCTCTTTCTTCCTCTTTCTTCCTCACTGCTATGTGACTCTCTCTCTTTTTCTTCTCACTCACTTTCACTGAAAATACGATACTTTATTTTTCTAACTCTCAGATCTTCACTCTTTTTCTTCTCTCTGAATTCTTCTCTCGAGCTCACTCTCTTTTCTTCTAATCTATCTGCTTCTCTTCTCTCCTCCTTGTCTTCCTTTTTCTGTTTTTATTTTCTCTGTCTCTCATTCTTCTGCTGAGCAGCCTGCCTCTATTTATAGGTTCGCGAGAGCTGGCGCGTGGGAAACACATTTCCCGCCCAAGGAATCTCGAAAAGAAGAGCTCCGCTGGAAGTCCACGTATCAAGATATAAAGGTGAGCTGTCCACGTGTCAGGATATAAAGGTGAGTTGTCCACGTGTCTGAATCTCCAGGCATGGCTCCTTCTTGGATCATGTGCCTGTTTAAGTTAGAAGCTTGAGCCACGTGACTGTCTCCAACCCTTCAGGTGTTCTATCCAGTTGCTTTAGACCTTTTAGTCTTAAGTCCCTGTTAACAAAATAAAAGGCATTTAATCAAACACCTTATCGTCATAAGTAATTCAGAGAGATGTTTATTATGCATGGTTTATTAGAATGATCATGATATAACAAAACCATGGAGATCAGATGATCATGTGATAAGTCACAAAAGATCATGAACATTAATGTATAATACTTCATGTGCTTAGACTTGACAGTTCATGCTACATGATGTACCTATTAGACTAATAATAACACCTGCATCGACCTTATAAAGATATATGCAGAACATGCACAGACGTGTAATGCATATATTCTATATGTGCACCGACGTTAGTTCTGCATTGACATGATGTGCACCGACCTCCATATGCAGGACATAGCAAGTGCACCGACCTTTATATGCTACCGCTAGCATATCTGCACCGACCTATGTTCAGACCAACAGAATGTGCACCGACCTATGTACAGATCAACAGAATGTGCACCGACCTATATGAAGGTGTGAACAGAATATGCACCGACCTTAATCTGCTATGAACAGTGATGTGCATCGACCTTCATATGTTAGAGAGCAAAGTAACATAGACCTTACTATGACTGAACAGTGATATGCACGGACCTCCTGATGCATGAACAGTAATGTGCACCGACTTGCATCTGCCTAGATATGCAACATGCATCGACCTTAATACAGCGAAGAAGCTTGTGCACAACCTGTTCGATGAAATGCATATGCACACATTTGTTCTACATACATGTGCTCAAACCTTCTACATACATGTGCTCTGCCCTGAACAGATATGCACCGACCTGAATGCACTAAAATGAACACATGTGCATAGACTTTAAGGTATATGCACTAACCTATATTCTTCAGGTTGAGATGTGCATTGACCTTACCTGATAGACAGATGATATATGCACTGACCTGTATGCTTCAATGTACTGGCAACCTGGCGTTGACTTTTTGTTACCAGCGTTGACTTTTTGTTACCGGTGTTGACGTTTTATCACCTTTTTGAACAGTCATTTCTTTGAGTCATTTTTAGAACCTGTTCTGACATTTTCATACTGCTATATAAAGATGATGAGATTAGTAATAAATCCATCAAACTTATATCATCAAGAATATATATATATATATATATATATATATATATAATGAGTCATAATATTTGTCATCATCAAAACTTCAGAACCACAGGGACACAACACTCTCGAGCAGTAGTAGTTGTCCTCTCAGTTAGCCCATGCACTGATGTACTTCTTCTTAAGGATGCAGGTGGCTTGCCCATTCTAGGAGTGACTGGCCTGCTATCTTAGTCTGAGTGTCTAGCTGGCTGAAAATCATGCTGCTCCTCAGTGTCATCAACAACCCCAGATGGGTCCCTTCTCTGGTGCGCATGAATATCTCTGGCCCTCTTTGTTTTTCTTCTGAATTCGGGATCTCTTGCCTCATCTTCATCTAGTATGCCCTCTGCCCATGTTGTATCATCAATATCAAAAATGGGCTCATCAACCTGCACTCGTGTCTCCACCCAAGACTGCAAGGGATTATCATCATCAAATAAGACATCCACATCAATTTCTACAGTGGCACCTTCAATTGATAATCCCACATCAATTGAACCTAAACAAACTGAATTAGATAAAAGCCCCAATTTTTACGAATTAATTAACCCTTAATTATCAATTAACTCTTAATCACCCTTCAAAAAAATTAATTACCAGCATGATCCCGCCCCCAAATTCTTCAATGAAACTTAATTGAGCTTCAATTGAGCCTAAGCAAACCGAATTAGATAAAAGCCCCAAATTCTATGAACTAATTAACCCTTAATTATCAATTAACCCTTAATCACCCTTCAAATAAATTAATTACCAGCATGATCCCACCCCAAAATTCTTCAATGAAGTTTAATTGAGCTTCAATTTAGCCTAAGCAAACCGAATTAGGCAAAAGCCCCAATTTTTTTAAACTAATTAGGGTTTCAGAATCAATTAACCTACTTTTAAAGACTGAAAATTTAACCTACAACAAAAAAAAGTTTCAACCTACACAACACACACCAGCAGGCAGCAGCACAGCAGCTCCTCCTTAATGCAGCACAAAGCCGCATAGCAGGTTGGAGCAACAGGGTCAGAGCAGCAGCAGCAGGTCGGAGCAGCAACAGCAACAGCCCGGCTGGCAGCACAGCAGGGTCGGAGCAGCAGCAGCAGGTCAGAGTAGCAGCAACAGCAGCTGCGGCAGCAGTAGGAGCAACAGCTGCGACAGCTACGACAGCTGCGACAGCTGCGACAGCTGCGACAGCAGGGCACGGTTTTCTCCCTCAGATCTAAGAAAGAAACGAAGTAAAGGGGAGTTCACGTGGGTTTCGGCCGAAACCGTCCGGTTTCGGACCGAAACATGTAAGTAACCTTTTTTTTTAAGTTTCGGACCTGCTATCGTGAGCAGGTCCGTTTTCGGATCGGTTAGGGCCAAAACCGATACGTTTCGGCCGAAACGTATCGGTTTCGGCCGATATTGCCAACCCTGGATTTGACCCGGGGATCGACCCACGCGTCGGAATTGTCCCGCGGCTTGCGCCCATTGTACTTTGGCCCTCTCGACCCATTTGTGAAGCCCATGTGGCTCTCATACAGCATGAAACCAGTTGAATACAAGCGCCCGTACGCGGGCCCCAGCTTTCTACCTGCACTACTCAGCACGTGTGTCCAATATCCCTGACCCCAGCAAACACCTCCCAGTCGAAAGCGCACCCATAGCTGCGGAATGCTCCCGGCCCTCTACCCATGGCTTCAGACACATACAGACTTCTCTTCAGCACAGAACGAAGGTGTTCGGATTCAATCCGATGTAAATAAACATTGATTGCTTGCGGTCGGTGGGGAAAGACGTCCAGTACACGATTCCCACAATCGCCTGCGCACTCACACCCGTGGAACCTCTTCTATCCACGTGTCGCCCGATCTCTCGAGCCCACGTGCCGCGTCCTGGCGACGCTTCCCCGGTCAACCCTTGGTTCCATGGATGATTGTCGAGAAATCGACTGGCACGCCCGCACCCTGTACAGCTAACCTACTCCCCGACATTTTCGTGCCATTCGACCTTTTTCGACTTTCCGTAAAAGGAGAGTGCCCAGTACCGCCGTGAGGGGCATACAACCGTAAGGGAGGATACCCGAGATATATCAAACTCCCGTATTTTCCTTTCCCGTTGTATTCCTATCTTCACCCCGGTCATCGGCATAAAAACCCCCGCAACAGACCACCTCCACATCAACCTTGCCAAGAGCATGTTCTGAGTTTTAATTAAACCCAGAGATCTTTACGACATTTACTTTCTGTACGTAAGGCATCAAATATAGGGACTTGAATTTCTTCAAAGGCATAATATTGACGGCTACACCAGCATCTACCAAAACCCGATTTATTTCGTGACTGTTAATTTTCCCTTGCATGCATAGTGGGCGATTATGACATAGAGAAGATAGCAACATGTCCTCAGAAAATGTGACGCTTGCTGCGAACGCTTCATAAGCTTGAGCTTGTAGTTCGACAGCGTGAGCTTCATAAACTTCAGGCTCCTGAAGGACTTTTATAAGAGTCTCCCTTAGCTCTTTTCTCCAGGCAATAGCTTCCCAGAAAGTAATGGCTGTCGAGAATCGCTTCATGTGTTGGAGTATTTTGCGATCTTCCTGAACACAAGCTTTTCCCAATGGGGGGATCATTTCCGCTAAGGCAATTTGTGAGCCGCTGGGCTTCTCCTTCTCGGAAGGTTTCTCCGCTTTGCCCGGCTCTCCTGGCCCTTCTCGAAATAGTGGAGTCAAAGACTCTTCTTTTGACGATGACGATAGATGGTCAGGACTATCCTTGCTAGAAGGACCGGCCTACTTAGGGAGTTTTTCTTGCACTGTTGGGGTTACAACCTCTTCATCCTCGTCAGAGGGGTCAAATTTAAAGACACTACCCTGCACTTCAACCGTGGGGATAAGGCCCAATTCTTCTCCTAAGAAAGCAACTACCTTATCAAGATTTGCAAAATTGAAGCTTTTGCTATTAGGCAGGTTTCAATTATTTCCTCACCTGTGGCCTCGACCTGTGCCTCGCCCTCTCTCTTCTACCCGACGGCGATGATACATTGCCAGCGCTGCTTTTCGCTTAAGTCCATTCACTATGACTTCACCCTCTTGAACAGAGTTGATGTTTTCAGGTGGTGGAATAGACACCATGTAGCACGAGAAGCTCTTAAACATTTCTTCAAGCTTCTCAATGGTGATTTCCTCATCCTTGTTGAATAAGGTAAAATCTTCAGGGACGGAAGTTTCTCTCCCTCTATAGCTTGTTGGTATATTTGACAAAGCCAACTCTTTAAGCGAGTTTTGTGCTCCATCTCTTCCTAAGGAATGTATTTGTCCAGTGAGACAACCCGTGTAGAATGAGGGGGAACATACTCCTCCAACTCATCAATGAGTTTCTGCATCTTTTAGAGAGGAGTTAATTCTTTAGGGGCTTCCATGGCGGCGGCATGTTCTGCTTGCTTCTTCAACCTCCTCTTGATATTCTTTCGCATGTTCTTCTCCCGTTTTTTGGCTCGTGCCACATCTTGCGAAGAGGGCACTATAGGTTTCGGCTTTGAGATGGAATTGTCTCCAAAACTATACTTTCCGCTCTGAGCCGAGGTCTTAGGAGACTTGAGTCAGTGGGTTTTCCTAGCAGTTACTCTGCCCAATCAGCTTCCTTAGATTGCACCTAAAATGTGACATTAATTGCTTGTTCAATTATCTCAGGTGACAATTCTTGATATTCTGCCATGTCGAGACAAGGATCATGGGGTATTCGGACCATTATAGCTTCTTCAATGGCCTTTTGCTTGCTTGTTTCAACATTCGCCGTAGGATCGATTTTAGAGCCCTTTTTCTTCGCTCCGCCTTGTTGGCTTTACTCAGAGGTGTGCTTGGAGACTCCATCCCTGGCCTGGCCTTTCTAGCTTTGCCGAATAATCTTCTCAGCAGCTTCTTTGAGGTGCAACTTTATCATGGTGTTCCCTTGAGCATCGATTTCACCTTTTTGAATAAGGGTCTCAATGCAATCTTGGACTTCTTGACATTCTCCTGTGGAATGAGACACCCTAGCATGGAACTTGCAATAAAGAAATCTCTTTTCTCTGTTTCGATATAGTATGTCGATGGATCATGCACCATTATCTGACCCTCTTTTAAGAGAGCACCGAATATTTTTTAAGTGTCCTCCTTGAGAAAGGGACATTGGTGACAGGGTTGCCAGCCTAGGTACCACCTATGTAGTCTGAGGCGTGAGGCGACCGAGGCGACCAGGGGGTCGCCTCATGCCTCAAACGCCTAGGCGATGGCCTAGGCGTTTGAGGCAAGATTTTTTTAAATATGTATATATAATTCAAAAAATAAATTATATGTCTAAATATCACAAAAATACCTATATAAAGTCAATAAATTTTCAAAATTCATTCAATCCTATGATTCAAATTATTATGACTCACTAAATTCACATAGAATTTAACAAACCACTATCAAAAACCATATTTTGTGTGTCTATGTGAGATAGAGAGAGAGAGGGACAAACTGTGGTCAGAGCGAGGCGAGACAGGGCGAGGCGAGCAGCCACCGCCTCACCTCTGGGGCACACCTAGGGGACCGCCTAGGCGCGCCTCAGACTACATAGGGTACCACAGTGTGGGTTTGGCCTAGCTGGGATCGGCTTCTTCTGCCCTAGCTTGGGGAATGTGAGAGAGGTTAATGTGTGTATCATATTTGCAAAGAAGTTCGATTCATTCCCTATACGATGTTGTGGGGAGTTTGCCAAATGCTCATCTGCCTTTATCACTCCCTAGATGATCAAATTCTACGCAATATCTTTAAAGACCTGGCAATCCTAGATGACATGTCCTAACGATTGGTGGTACAGGCAATAGCCATGCTAGCGCGTTGTGTTGTACCCCTATGGCTTATAGTATGGTTTATGGTTTTGATGATCTCGAACACCATGAACACCATGAGTATGGTCTTGATGATGTAGAATATTGTGTCATATCATGAGTCTAAATGTGCATAGATTTCATGCTTCATCTATTGCCTTGTGCATTAAGTCGTATGCTTGATGGATTTATTTTATGCCTAATCTCTCTACCATGTGATGAACTCTTGAAGAACAGGTTGTCAGATAAAGGGCAGGCTACTAGTCTTCTCATATGCACTTGAAGTAACTCTATCTGAAAAGCATCTGTAGAAGAGGCCCAGATCAAAGTGTGACATGTCAAAGCAGTACAGGCAGTGAAATCTAAGTGAATCAGACCAACTGGAAGCTTACACTGAAAGGCCAGGTCGAAGCAACAACTTGTGATCCGACGCCTCAGAGGATTTGGTTCAGAACTTCAAGGTTCTGAAAGCCTAAGTCAACACAGCTGAGTTCATAACTGCAGTACAGCATTTAGGCAGCATATTCAAGAAAATCTGAGTCAGAATAATCCAAGGAAAGGATCTCAAAGAGCATGGATTAGTTGATATGATGAGGCGAGGTTAGACAGATGCATCGACGCATCTAGCAGATACCTCGATGCAACCACAAACCTTCGAGCAAATTTGGAGTGATGCATCGACGTAACAAGGGAATACCTCGATGCAGTCAACATCTCCGAAGCAACTTCAGTATGACGCATCAACGCATCTAGCAGATGCCTCGATGCAGTCGCAACTTCAGAAGAGAGTTAAAGAATTGTGTTGCTAAAAACAAAGGGATGACTCGACACATCAAGAGTCCACATGAAGGACTCTCAATTCAGAATATGAAGTCCGTCAGATAGGTTGATGCACCCAGCAGATGCAACAACGCAACATGATGCTACACAAAGATTCAAGCACGATGCTGAAGCCTCTTGCCCCGACACACTAAGAAAAACAACTGCCAGAGTACATATGAAGTCTACGCATTAGGACGATGCACCGACGCATCAAGGCAAGTTGTGTACCTTCAAAAGGAACTACGTCAACGCATCAGGGTGATGCACTGGAGCACCAGTCTAGGCTCAGATTCTAAAAAGCAACGTCGAAGCATCATGATCATGCATCGACGCATCAAGCCACAAGCCATGTCTAAGGTCAAAGCCAAGATCCAATGCTCCAACATCTCAGCTGCCAACATATGCCTCAACCTGTCAGTCATATGCCTTGTTCCAGAACATATGGATGGTCTGTCCTGTGACAATTTCAGATTGATTAAAGTCCTATTCGACCAGTTAAGGGTTAAGTGTCATATCTGGGCATCAGTGAAGAGCAATTAAGGAAAACTTGAGCCGCAAAGTAGAATATGCCTCATCACGTGATCACTTGAAGAAAGAACGCGTGATGACCGTACTGAGAGAGAATTGGCGCGAAAACCTCTCATCACATGTGGCTGTCCTCTAAGAATTATGATTGCAAATCAGAATATTCTTTATCCACGTGGACAAATCAGCTTTTGATTGCTGATCTGGATCGCGGAGAGAAGGACGACGACGCTCTGTTCTATAAATATGAGCATCCTCGTTCAGAAGGATGGCACTGGAAAATTGCATAAAAGAAGAGCATATCCGAGAGTCCCCTCTGAGAGAAAAGAAAGACAAAATTCCACAGAGAGAGGGAGAGAAGATCATCCAACCAGTTTCATCGAGAATCTGCTTCGATCTGAAGCTACACTGGTTTCCTCTTCTATTTTGATCGAAGTGTTTTAATCTTAGTTTCTGTTTTCTATTTTCTTTTGTTCTTCAGCACTGTGATTTCGTTTTGTGGTTCCCTCTTGGTAAAGAGGAAGGGAGTCTAACTCCGGTGTCCCCTCTGTAGGTTCAGAGGAAGAGAGGTCCGTGACCTCTGGTTGGGTGAATTGCTGGGAGCAATTCACTGGGTTCCCTCTTGATAAAGAGGAAGGGAGTCTAACTCCGGTGTCCCCTCTGTAGGTTCAGAGGAAAAGAGGTCCGTGACCTTTGGTTAGGTGAATTGCTGGGAGCAACTCACTGGGTTCCCTCTTGGTAAAGAGGAAGGGAGGTTGAATCTCCGGGATTTCCTCCTGGGTTGCAGGAGAAGCAAGGAGTGTGTTCCTTGGGGAAGCTGTATGACAGCAGTTGTCGCAGACTGAGTCTGCTTCTTGTGGTTGGCAAGGTGAAGCCTCACTCAGGTTGAGTGAGGGGTGGATGTAGATCTGCGAAGCAGATCGAACCACCTTAAAAACTCAGTGTCCTGTGGTTTGCTTGAGCGTTCATTCCCTATCTCCTACCTCCCCTTCGCAGGTTGATGCTTAAGATGGTTCCTTCTTACAATCTGATTTAGTGTTGATCTGGCTTGAGCTATTGTGTTTGTTTTAAGATCTGTCTGAAATAGTCCATGCTAAGGTCAGTGTCCATTTAAATCTTGCATTCTGCCTTTCGTTCGAGTGTAGTTCTGACCGAACCTTTGAACTGTTGTTTGCTTCTGCTTGTAGTATTCTCCTGTGTGTGCTAAGCATTTGAGTTTGGTTCCATGAGAACTGAGAGTCATCTAAGAGCACATTCGTTGTGAGCCTTCCGCTACCATATGCTAAGTGTTCGAATGTTGGTCGTATTGGTCCGTGAGAATTGATGGACTCCTCTGTGAACATCAGAGCAGTTCTTACTGCGGCCAATCGTGGCTATTTCTGTTTTAGTTAACTGGCTTTCAATTAAGTTTTCTTTTGTTTTAAAATTGGGCTAAATCTTGTGATAGGATCCATTCACCCCCCCCTCTGGATCCCATCTTGCACCCATCTCCTTCCTAACAATTGGTATCAGAGCGGGTTCTCGGGTTATTCAGATCCAGCGATCTGTAGAGAAGTTCATGTCGCTTGGGTGTTGTTGTTGATCTTATCCAGGTTCAGTGTCTGATTCAAGCTTGATGGATTGTCCATCGGTTTTCGATGGCTCTAACCTTGACTCTTGGCTTCGTAGAATGCATAAATTTGTTAGATCTATTAATCCTAATCTATGGAAACTTATTACGCATGGTCCACATAGACTGCCAAAGGACAGATCTAAGTGGACTGATACTCATAGATCAGGAGCATTGAAAATCTCAGTGCATTGAATCTAATGAAGACAGCTGTTAATATTGCTATGCTTCCATGTTTTTCTGAATGCAGGTCTGCCAAGGACATGTTCGACAAACTAAAGACTGTCAGCGGTAAAAATGAAGACAGATGCATGATGGCCGATGGAAGTGATCAAGGCAGCAATCAAAGTGAAGATGGGACTGACGATCAGGTAAATTTATTTGAAAACTTTTCTCTAGATGATTGGGTGAATGCATATGCTGATCTGCTAGAATCTAATGAAAAACTGAGAAAGCAAAATAAATCCCTGAAGAGCAAAGTGAATGAAGTTATGAGTTCTGGCTCTGAGCATGATAATATTAAGTTTTGAAAACTGAGAATGAAATTTTTAGAAAACAATTGTTAAATCTTAATAGTGTCAGTTCAGATCTAGAACAATTGAAAACTGAAAATGGGAAACTCAGAAATCAAGTTGAAGAATCTGAACGAAAATTCAAAAATCTTAAGAATGAAAATAATTTGATTTCAAGAAACTTGAGGTTGTTAAAACAGTTAATGAGGAACTGCAAAAGAACCTTGAAAAGGCTTAAATCAAACAGAAACAAGAAGTAAATTCTGTTGATCAAACTTTAATTGATGAGTTAGTTCAAAATGACAAACTCAAGGAGGAAATTGAAGATTAAAATCTGAAAATGAAAAACTGAAAGAACTGAATACTGCTATCTCCGATAAATTGCTTGTTTTGGAGAAAGGAAGGCAGTTGATACGAATGAAAATGAAAAGCAACGAAATCTGGAAAAAGAAATTGAAAGTCTCAAAACTGTCAATAAGATGCTGAATGAGAAAGTGGTCAGTTGTGAGGAGGAAATGGCTAGCTATGAACTTTGCATCTCAACCCTGCAATGCAAGAATAATGATTTGAATGATTCCTTGTCTAAATTTGTTGAAGGGAATGACAATTTAGATAGACTTTTGGGGAGCAAAGTTAATTTCCAAAAAGAGGGGTTAGGCTATAACCCTGCTAATAAGAAGAGTTTTGAGAATAAACTCTACACATCTTTTGTCAAGAGTTCTGAATCAAACGGTACCTCAAACCCTCCAATTTTCCAGTTCACTGCAAAGAAAAATGAGGACAAAACTGAAAAACTGAAAAAGAAAAACAGTCTGCAAAATAAAGCTAAAAATGTTAACACTACCACAGTGCATGTCTCACATAAATCTGCCATACATTCACATGCACATACCAGAAAGAATTCATGTCATTTTTGTGGAAAACTTGGACATTTGATGCTTGACTGTAGAATGATGAAGTTGGATGATCAGAATGCTGGTAGGAATTTACGTGCTAGAAAATTTCCTTATGACCATAAAAGAAGAATCCATTGCTATCTGGTAAAGTATGACATATTGGTGTGCAATGCTGGTTTGCTAAGGGAGGAAGAAAATTTCACTCTCATGCTGAACATATTAATTTTTCTACTAATCAGCATGTTTTTCATAGAAATAAATTTGCTTCAAAAGAAAAATACATTGCATGCTTTAACTGTGGGAAGCTGGGCCATAGGGCTAGTGAATGTTGGACACGTATTGAAAGAAAAAACTCTTTTTCATGTTATAACTGTGGAAAATATGCCCATTCAGTCAAGGACTGTTGGCAGAAAAGAAATCATCATGACACAAATGATAACAAACCTCATCATTCACAGAATTTTAAAAAACATGCTTATCAGAAACCTGTGAAAATTTAGGAGGTTGTCATTATTGTGATCTTATTAGGTATTCAACTAGTAATTGTTATTTGCTAAAACATGATGATCTGAATGCTCTGAAGTCATGGAGAGTCCCTGTCAAAAGTGCTACTAACCTTGGAGGACCCAAGAAGTCTTGGGTACCTTTGCATTCCAAATAAGAACCGTGTTTTGCAGGTGTGCCTTGAAGAACAAATAAAGGGGTCAATAAAACCAAGGCACTTGTCAGTTGGTAAAAACACATTCCTGGTTCTTGTCAGTCTTAGCTGCTGCGTTACATAATTTTCTTAGAGGTGCACAACATGTCTAAATCTGTCAGTTAGAACTTCATGCTTCATTTCTGACATTACCCTTTTTGGGTTGAATGCTTAAGGGGTAGTTGAAATAAAATTGATTGCAATAAATTCACATGATTGCATACATCATTTGCATTTTGTTGGTATACTCACACATACATCAGATTGATAGTTAATTGCAGGCAATCATAGAAAATCTGTTGCATATATGCATATGCAATGCACATTGTCATGCCTCTTCTGAAAATTGGAAAGTTTGGTCGACTGACCAAGTGCAACTGGTCGACCGAAACAGGTAAAATCTGAAGTTTGCTCATGAATGCATCCTTGAGTTTGAAAAACTCCGTGATCACATACGGACTGCACTGCATCTGATATGAGCATTCATGTTTGACCTCATTGGTATATTGGGAGAAGGGCAGATCATTTCTGTCTGGAAACCTACACTATGCCCGAGGTAGTCTTAAGACTTAAGTACTCTGCCTAGTACCATGGGTCAAATTGCATATAGAGCATTTAGACTTTCATGAGCATAGTTCAAAAATTCCCCATGAGATTTTCATGATATATTTGATATCTCAGCACATTTAGTTAGGGAGGGTCTCTGCATTTCATTGTCTAGTCATGGGCACTTAGATCATTTCAAACATCCATGAACCCAGCTCAATAATCCCTGCACAGCTTGAAGAACCAATTTGAAACACATCACTCTCATCATGTCTAAGCTAACATTTCAATCCATTTAATCTGGAGGTGTTAGAGCACTCACTTTCCCTGCTCATGTGATATTTGATCAAATTCCTTGATAGTGCTAAGGAAGTCTCTTCTTGAAAATCATGTATCTTCTGAGGGGGAGCCTTACTCCAAGGTCCTGTATTGTAGTTCCTCAGGGGGAGTCACTCTCATTCTGTTTGAATCACATATTCAAAATCTATGTCAATTATGAAATCCATGCACCTAGGTAGGGGCAGTCCTTGAATGAATGACTTAAAATTGTGATTTTAATATCATGGTTCTGGAAATGAATTATATGCAATTTGCTGAAGCTGGATTGATATTAAGGTTGTTCAAATCTGTGGATCAACCATTATGCTCAACAACTTGGCTATAAGTCTGAAAATCCTGCAATAGCTTATGGCAGTTGATGATGTGATTTTTATGACAGGTATGATTCTAAGAATTTGAAATGATGCTCCATCACTATGCTGTAATAACATTGTCTGAATGATTTCTTGAACAAATCTTGATAGTAACTGTATGCTTGGCTTCACATTTGAACATAACTGCACAACTGGTGAATCAAATGGATCTTCAAATTCTGAAATCTTCTTCAATATATGATTTTGCACAGTTCTTAAATCAAAAAGGTTGTATTGCTTACTTCTGATCTTGTCTGCATCCTGGTTTAGAAAGGTCATGAACAGTCAATATGTGCAAGTCATTAGGGGTGACTTTGGTATGGAGTTAGGCTAAAGATGGGCTAAGTCAACCCGATTAAAGTAGCCCGAAATTAACCCATTTTTGATTTGGTAGGAGGACAGTTAATCTGGGAGTAAGGATGTGGGCTAACCTAATTTTAATCTAGTATGATTTGGTAAATAGTAGGTTAACCTAGTAATAATGAGAGAGAGAAATAGCATTTATTATGAGAGAGAGAGACACATTTAAGATAGCATTTATTGAGGTAGGAGGTTAACCCACCTTAACCCACTCTTGGGTGTGGGTTTCAAAACCCAGGAATATCCCTGGGTTAGCCCTTAACCTAACCCGACTAACACTAACTCCTTACCAAAGCACCAAAAAATTTATCCCGGAGTTAACTTAGAGCTAACCCCGGGATAAACCAATACCAAAGAGAGGCTAGGAGTATGAATCAAACCTCTGCACTGTAATGCACTCTCGTGTAAATCATAGGCTACATAAACTAAAATTCATGCATTAGATGCATTAGGATCATTCAAATGAAAATTTGATCACTTGCACTCTTGTCTGCAATGCATTTAAAACAATCAAAATAAAATCTAAATTTTGCACAATCATTGCATTTTGCATTGCATTCTGCAAACTCTTTCCACTGCGTGCTTGCATGATAATATATGCTATACACCCCTGTCATTGGAATTTCTAAGACCTTACATTTCTTGCTACATAATTATGTATTTGAGTCATCACTAGTGTGTCTCATGTCACACTCAGGGGGAGTAAATACTTAAATAAGTGCATCATTAAAAAGGGTAACTGCTCTGTCATGTATTCAAGTAAGTTTTCAGTACACATGCAAATCAAATTCGCACACTTCATGCACAAAACGTGAAAATGAGTGTTAGTTATAAGGATATAGATGGTTCTTTTCAACACTCTACAGAAATTAAATTTACTACATGAATGTTTAAGAGGCAGTTGAGAAAAAAGCCACCTACCTCTGCATGATAAGGTTGATAAAAAGAAAGGCAAAGCAATGCTCAATTATACTAAGTAAGATTGGACGCACGTCACCTAAGACGTGATGTGGTTCACTTCTGAAAAGTGTGTTCACTAAATAAGATTGGATACACGTCACCAGAGACGTGATGTGGTTCAACTCTGAAAAGTGTTGCACTTGAATATCTCTGTTCAAAGAGGTGAGATGGTTAATACTCTAAGTAACCGGAGAGTCTGGCATGAGCTCCATGTGTCTTCTCGTGTAAAAAAGGGCAGATTGAACACCAGATCAATCCTCTGTCTATTGTGAAAATGTTTGAAAAAAAAAAATCAAAAATTTATGTTTCAGGCAGTGTGAAGCCTCCAATACGTTGTTCTCTAAAATTGAAGTGCAGTCTAAGAAATATCGTGTGTGTTGATCTGAAAAAAATATGGTTATCCATATGGCTGAAACACATTATTATCATGTTGTTCACTCACACTTAGAAATTTGATTTGATATGTGTTCAGGAAATTGAAAGACTGCATTGACAAATTGCACAATTCCTTCATATGTTTGCACAACCTTCTGAGTGTTGCACATGAACATTCTTGGTGCATTGAGTTATGTGCATCTTTTGTACACCCTTCCCACTTCTAAATGAAGAGAGAAAATTATGTTGCATGTACATATATATATATCTGCTTGATTGCATTGTACACTGCTCATCTTGGCATTCAATGTGTCTACACTTGCATGAATAAGGCTTTGTGTCTCTAAGAGACCATTTAAAACCTGAAAACACAGAACACTCTCATGCTTCACTTTACAGTTAAGTTGCTTTAGCTACTTGATTGTGCTTCCACTTCTTGCTATCACATGGAATCAAACTGCTCTATTGCCTTCAGTTCTCTGCTGAGCATTCAGTGTAACTTCATCTACTACAAACCTGTTTGCACTGTTTTGGCTTACCCTCCAAGACAAATTTATGATCCTGCTAATTGTTAAGCATTACATTCCCTCTGCTGGACTCATATCTACTGTGTTATCAAACCATATTTTTTGATGATGTCAAAGGGGGAGAACTAGGTTTGATCTGAATTTAGATGGTCATGCCAATTTGTCAAAAAGGGAGAATAGTGATTATGTGATAATGGTTGTAATATCATTGTGATGCCATGACATTGTGTTGCCATGACTCATATCATTGTGATGCCATGACTCATAGTGTAGTGTTGCCATCATCAAAAAGGGGGAGATTGTTGTACCCCTGTGACTTATAGTATGGTTTATGATTTTGATGATGTCAAACACCATGAACACCATGAGTATGGTCTTGATGATGTAGAATACTGTGTCATATCATGAGTCTACATGTGCATAGATTTCATGCTTCATCTATTGCCGTGTGCATTAAGTCTTATGCTTGATGGATTTATTTTATGCCTAATCTCTCTACCATGTGATGAACTCTTGAAGAACAGGTTGTCAGATAAAGGGCAGGCTACTAGTCTTCTCATATGCACTTGAAGTAACTCTATCTGAAAAGCATCTGTAGAAGAGGCCCAGATCAAAGTGTGACATGTCAAAGCAGTACAAGCAGTGAAATCTAAGACAGTCCAAGTAGTGAAATCTAAGTGAATCAGACCAACCGGAAGCTTACACTGAAAGGCCAGGTCGAAGCAACAGCTTGTGATCCGACGCCTCAGAGGATTTGGTTCAGAACTTCAAGGGTCTGAAAGCCTAAGTCAACACAGCTGAGTTCATAACTACAGTACAGCATTTAGACAACATATTCAAGAAAATCTGAGTCAGAATAATCCAAGGAAAGGATCTCAAAGAGCATGGATTAGTTGATATGATGAGGCGAGGTTAGAAAGATGCATCGACGTAACAAGGGAATATCTCGATGCAGCCAACATCTCCGAAGTAACTTCAGTATGATGCATCAACGCATCTAGCAGATGCCTCGATGCAGTCACAACTTCAGAAGAGAGTTAAAGAGCTGCGTTGCTAAAAACAAAGGGATGACTCGACACATCAAGCGTCCATATGAAGGACTCTCAATTCAGAATATGGAGTCCGTCAGATAGGTTGATGCACCCAACAGATGCATCAACGCAACATGATGCTACACAGAGATTCAAGCACGATGCTGAAGCCACTTGCCCCGACACACTAAGAAGAACAACTGCCAGAGTACATATGAAGTCTACGCATTAGGACGATGCACCGACGCATCAAGGCAGGTTGTGTACCTTCAAAAGGAACTACGTTAACGCATCAGGGTGATGCACTGGAGCACCAGTCAAGGCTAGGATTCTAAAAAGCAACGTCGAAGCATCATGATCATGCATCGACACATCAAGCCACAAGCCATGTCTAAGGTCAAAGCCAAGATCCAATGCTCCGACATCTCAACTGCCAACATAAATCTTCTGTACTCCATGCCGCGACCTTTTAGTCATGCATTTTTCAAGAACATATGGATGGTCTGTCATGTGACAATTTCAGATTGATTAAAGTCCTATTCGACCAGTTAAGGGTTAAGTGTGATATCTGGGCATCAGTGAAGGGCAATTAAGGAAAACTTGAGCCGCAAAGTAGAATATGCCTCATCACGTGATCACTTGAAGAAAGAACGCGTGAAGACCGTACTGAGAGAGAATTGGCGCGAAAACCTCTCATCACACGTGGCTGTCCTCTGAGAATTATGATTGCAAATCAGAATATTCTTTATCCACGTGGACGAATCAACTTTTGATTGATGATCTGGATCGCGGAGAGAAGAATGACGACGCTCTGTTCTATAAATATGAGCATCCTCGTTCAGAAGGATGGCGCTGGAAAATTGCATAAAAGAAGAGCATATCCGAGAGTCCCCTCTGAGAGAAAAGAAAGACAGAATTCCACAGAGAGAGGGAGAGAAGAGCATCCAGCCAGTTTCATCGAGAATCTGCTTCGATCTGAAGCTACATTGGTTTCCTCTTCTATTTTGATCGAAGTGTTTTAATCTTAGTTTCTATTTTCTATTTACTTTTGTTCTTCAGCACTGTGATTTCGTTTTGTGGTTCCCTCTTGGTAAAGAGGAAGGGAGTCTAACTCCGGTGTCCCCTCTGTAGGTTCAGAGGAAGAGAGGTCCGTGACCTCTGGTTGGGTGAATTGCTGGGAGCAATTCACTGGGTTCCCTCTTGGTAAAGAGGAAGGGAGTCTAACTCCAATGTCCCCTCTGTAGGTTCAGAGGAAGAGAGGTCCGTGACCTCTGGTTAGGTGAATTGCTGGGAGCAACTCACTGGGTTCCCTCTTGGTAAAGAGGAAGGGAGGTTGAATCTCCGGGATTTCCTCCTAGGTTGCAGGAGAAGCAAGGAGTGTGTTCCTTGGGGAAGCTGTATGACAGCAGTTGTCGCAGACTGAGTCTGCTTCTTGCGGTTGGCAAGGTGAAGCCTCACTTAGGTTGAGTGAGGGGTGGATGTAGATCTGCGAAGCAGATCGAACCACCTTAAAAACTCAGTGTCCTGTGGTTTGCTTGAGCGTTCATTCCCTATCTCCTACCTCCCTTTCGCAGGTTGATGCTTAAGATGGTTCCTTCTTACAATCTGATTTAGTGTTGATCTCGATTGAGCTATTCTGTTTGTTTTAAGATCTGTCTGAAATAGCCCATGCTAAGGTCAGTGTCCATTTAAATACTGCATTCTGCCTTTCGTTCGAGTGTAGTTCTAACCGAACCTTTGAACTGTTGTTTGCTTCTGCTTGTAGTACTCTCATGTGTGTGCTAAGCATTTGAGTTTGGTTCCATGAGAACTGAGAGTCATCTAAGAGCACATTCGTTGTGAGCCTTCCGCTACCGTATGCTAAGTGTTCGAATGTTGGTCGTATTGGTCCGTGAGAATTGTTGGACTCCTCTGTGAACATCAAAGTAGTTCTTGCTGGGGCCAATCGTGGCTATTTCTGTTTTAGTTAACTGGCTTTCAGTTAAGTTTTCTTTTGTTTTAAAATTGGGCTAAATCTTGTGATAGGATCCATTCACCACCCCCCTCTGGATCCCATCTTGCACCCATCTCCTTCCTAACACGTTGTGCTTGTCGCCTCATCATCTCTTGGAGCCAGGAGGTTTATCAACCCTTTCTGACGACAAACAAGGAAGATTTCCAGGGCCCTATGATGAGAAAAGGAATGTGATCTCTAACGTGTTTCATCATCAGATGAGTTTGATGACTCTTCAAACAACCATCCTCTAGATCTTGGTGTGATGTGGGTGCCTCCTAGCTCCTCCCAGTTTCACATATGCGTTGGGGTAGATTCTCTTGCACAAGGCAAGAAGGGACACATTGCCAACCACTGATCCACATGTCTTAAGAATCACAACAACTCTCGTTGTTCTTGTTGTAACTGCATAATCTCCCTTTCAATATGGATGCTCCTTCAAACTGCCAGACCTTCGGGCATTTACGATAGGGTGTATATCCCGACATGGTATTATGCCACCAGTGTGAAAGTCTGGCCTCCGATGCCTTAGTGTTACTATTGGTAGCTGGAACAGATTTGTTAACTGTGATCTCCTTCCTTTTGTTTCAGGGATCTTATAAAGCACATTGACAGTAATGCTTTGTGTCGGTCTGACATGGGGTTGGGGCGGCTCCACTCGATGACCTTACATATTGATGGTGTTATCTTTGATCAGCTTCTCTTCTATGCTTTTTAAGACATAGCAATCTTCTATGGTGTGACCCAACATGCGGTGGTACATGCAATAATTGGGTTCACTTAACTTTCCCACATTCGCAGGCTTCCATGGTTCCAGCAGGACTTTCAATCGTTCTCTCATGCAAAGCCAAAAGAGCCCCTTTGTATGTTCTTTCTTGAAAGAATACGGCATTTTCAGACGCTCCTCCAAAGCGATGACCGATGCTTTGCCCGCAAGCTTCTTGTCGGGAGTATTCGGATTTCCTCCTCCATTTTTGCCATTTGCTAGAGAGAAATCTGCTGCGTTCACCTCGTTCCTACTAGTATTGCAGTCTTTTGACAATCTGCCTTTAGTTGAGATGAAGTCGGGGTTGTCAGTGAACTACCAAACGCCCTCCAACCAGCGAGGAGCCAATGGCAGCATCAGTCAAGTCTGCCCCAGCCCAGCAGAGACGCCAGCGTCGCCATCAGGGAGGGACACCACCACCACCGGTGCCACTGGCACAGCTGAAAGGTTTTGCTGATACACTCCGTGAAGGGAGGGTTGCCCAACTACTGCCCACGGAAGGCGCATCACCGTCGTCAATAGTGGCCGCGGTGCAGCCATCCACGGTGGTTGAAGCACCGCAACTGAAGCTTACCTTGCTGCCGCCACTACCACCAGTGGACCCAACAGCGTCGTGAGACATGGGGCCAAGAGTCTACTACATTGCTGATATGATCGCAACGGTTCCTCAGTCTGCATTGGACGGCTCGGGCTCTCCCAACGACTAACCGAACAGGATCGGCCCACCTGCTCCCTCAGTCCCAGCTGGCCTCTCTGCTAATCCAGTTAAATCTTGGATCGTTGGAAACAACTCCTCTTCAAAGGCAACCCAACTTCCAATTCAAGCAAGTCTCTTGACTTCTCCAGCTACAAATGTAGCAATCCTAGGTAAGGCAAGCCCAATCCAAGAAATGGCTCCCAGCCTATCCTCTCTGGCCTCCTTTCCAGGAATGACAACGATGGAGCCATCTCCAGCGAGTGCCTTAAACCCAGTGTTCCTACCACAAGTGCCATCCCAGGCAACTGCACCCCTCCAAGATCCTACCGGAGACATGCTAACAACCTCCAAAGAAGGCAAGCTGTGTTGGAACGCTAAAGGGTGATCTAGAGGGGGGTGAATAGATCAAACACCCGATAAAAAATTACTGCAGCAGAAACAAATGCGGAATGAAAACTTCTACTGAACAAATAGTGGGCACAATACGAATACCAGCTAGAAAAGATAAAGAACAGTCCTAAGCAAACATCTACTGCGCAATGACAGAAATATAGAAGCTATGCAAACCATAAAACAATCACACAGCAGACAAAGATTTTTAGGTGGTTCGGTCCTCCAGACCTACATCCACCCCACACTCAACCCGAGTGTGGATTACTGCTGACTCACAGCTTGAACCGCTGGGCCTCACAGCTTGCCTACAATCCGCTGAGCCTCACAGCTTGCTGTCCAGTGGAATCCTCCACTGCAACCGCTGGAGATTACAGCTTGACCCGTCCAGAGGCAGCACCTCTACAAACGCTGACCAACAGCTTGAACACAAGAGTTTCGAAAACAAAACAAAAAGGCAAACAAACGAAAAAGGAAATGTATCCCTGCAGGGAATGTAGCTCAAAAAAGTGAGCAAACTCAGATCGGGTTTTGAACCAACGATCTGAGGAACAAATCTCTCAACTCTTCACTCTCTCAACTCTCTTTCTTTTCTCTCTTTCTTTTTCTCTTCTGTTGGATCGAAGGGCTCTCTGCTCTCAGCTTTTCCTTCAAGGCTTCTGCATTCGATCAGTCTTCATCTGTGGACGAAGGCTTCCTTTTATAAGCAGTCACAGCAGGAGCAGCACTGGGCGCGTGTCTTCCACATTTTCCGCCCAAGTGTTTTGGCCACGTGTCATCCTGTCAGCCCTTCCAGCCTTGAATCACGTGCCCCTTCATTAAGCTTCACGAACAGAGCCTGTCAGACAGAGAATTATCAATTTAATGTCGACACATTGTATAGACTTCGTTCGATGCATCAAGCAATGTGTAGACTTGATAATGCGAAGACAGTGTATAGACTTTGCAGTGTGTGCAGTGATGCACAAGATGAAGTATGCACAATGGCTGTATGGACTTGGCGTTCTGAACAATGTACATACTTGCTGTGAAGACCAATGCCCAAATGCAGTGTATGGACTTAGCGTGAATGCAATGCAAACACAAGAGTGTATAGACTTGATGAATGCGATGCAGACACACAGAGTGTGTAGACTTGATGAACAATGCATTCTAGGCAAACCCTGTACAGACTTGAATGATGAAGCACACGATGCAATGTGAAGACTTTGAAGAACATATGCTGTACAGACTTCGAATCAAAAGTTGCACGATGTACAGACATATTCGATGTACATACTTTCTACATGCTCAAGACTATGCACAACGAATGTGTATACTTGCTGTAAGGGATGTACAGACTTGATAAATGAACCAATGTATAGACTTAGACAATCTTGCTAACATGCATGAACAAAAGGCATTGTATATACTTGGCCAATGCAATGATGTACAGACTTGCACAATTCCAGCTACAGTGCAGTGTATGGACATGAAGAATGATGCATGTAACGGATGTGTAGACTTTGCAATGTTCAACTGAGACGGAAGATGAGACGATGAAGTCTGTACAGACTTGAAGACAATGCATGCTTCAATGTGAAGACTTCGCCTATGCATAAGATGCTAATTGAGATGGTCCAATGTATATACTTATGTTGTGCTGCAAGATGGCAGTGTACACACTTGGTGTCCACTTGAGACGCTCAGTGAGACGGTGAGTAATGTACAGACTTGCTGAAGTGAGAGCATGAACAGTCTGCAAACAGTGCAATGTATAGACTTTACATATGCACTGGCTGTACAGACTTGCCAATGTATAGACTTTAAGTCCAATGCAAAAGGCTGTACAAACTTCATGAACAATGCATGATTGTACTGGACGATGTATAGACTTAGCTTATACAGACCAGTCCGATGTATAGACTTTGGCTAGACAAGCTACAGGGCCGATGTATAGACTTTGCAAATGTTCAGACTTGAATGCTCGACCAGTGTACAGACTTGCCACCGACCAAAGTATAGACTTGAAAAGCTTGAACACAGCGATGTGCAAACTTTGTGATGTATAGACTTATGAATGCAACGTAGGTAAAGGTCCCAATGTATAGACTTCCAATATGAATGCAACCGCTGTACAGACTTGCTCAACCAGTCCGATGTACAGACTTGGAATTTCAACAGAAGGATGTACAGACTTGGAAATGATGCATGACGCTGTACAGACTTCATGTAATGCATGCAGACGCTGACTGAGACGGTGCACAATGTATAGACTTGTAAGACGCTAAATGACACAGTCCAATGTATAGACTTTACTTCGTGCATGCAAGACAAGGCTGATGTAATGTATAGACTTGCGAAGCTGGGGGGTCAACCCACTTAAGTGCACTGATGTAATGTATGCACATAGCAGATATTACATAGCATATATTGAACTGAAGCAATGGATGTATAGACATGATATCTGACACAATGCAATGCATCTATACAGAGAACAAATGCCATCAATGCGTGACAGAATGCAATGCATCTATACAGAGAACAAATGCCATCAACGCTAAACACAACAACATAGCATATGCAAAGTATGCAATGCATCTATACTGACTCACTGTTATGAATGCACCTGTGATACTCTCACTGTGTTGCTATCATCAAAACATCATAACATATGCTTGTGCCTAAGGGGCACAACAAGCTGTTGGCGGACCCCCTTCCAAAAGAAGCACTAATGCTCCCCTGTCCACGTCAGAAGGCATGATAATGGCGACACCTACCCTCGTTAGACGCAAAGACCGGCCCCAATCACCGTTGATGCTGCTGTTGTTGAATCCAGCAGGTGCCCAATCTGATTCCAGGATCTCCCTTGATTCGCCAAATATTTATGGCGTTGGTAAAGGCGTCATCGGCCCACTTCTGGCCCATATTACTAGACGCCACGTTGGCCTAGCGATGGCCCCGGATAGAGTCGATGCAACCTAGGAGGAAGACAATGGATCATGGAATGGCTTCATAAGGCGAGGAAGTCATCCCGGAGACAACGGGTGGGGAGAAGAGGCATGAAGAAGGAGGGTCCAATGAGATTGTCTGGGAAGGGAAGAGATGAAGGAGATGGTGGGGGTGGTTGGGAGTTTAGAGGATGCACAAATGAAGGACCTAACAGACAAGATGGGTGTCTCCTTCACTATGTTGGATAAGCATCTAAAAGAGGTGTTCATCAAAGTCCAGAAGAGATGACTCATGGGTATGGCAAGGCAGGCGAAGTGATCCAAGTTGAGGGGGACAAGGGAAAGTGAGGAAGGGGAGAGGAGAGTAACGAGTCATAGGAGGAGGGAGACCAGGACGCCCTTGTCTCCTTATGAGGATTGTGCCATGGAATGTGAAGTAGATAGGTGGGGGAATGAAGAGGAGGACTATGAATGCTGTTGCAAGACCACGGGAGCACAGAAGACTACCAACTTGTGATAGGCTCAGGTCCATGATGTGATCCCAGAGAGGACTAGGGATTTGGTGAGGGAGAGAGTGAGAGAATGGTCTATGTAATGTAGATTCTCATAACTTCTTCTCTGAAGCCACTGGGGGATAAGCAGGGAATACATCCTATGGATGCACATTTTGTACAGAGATATTTTGAGCATTTATTTTTGAGATTTTTGTAAATAAGCCATTGTTAAATATGAATTTACAAACAAATCACTCCTGGAAATGCATTAACAGACATAACACTGCGTAAAATCACATTGTACAAATATGTCATTTTTTTTGCAAGCATACCACTTTTTTTGCCAAAAACTTGCAAAAAAATCACACTTAGATGGCCTTACATGGCATTTATGCACTATTTACTTGTACGCATTGGTATGATTGCTAATGCATTTTCAGGAATATTTTTTTTTTGCAAATTCACTAATAACAATAGTTTATTTGCAAAATCCCTTTATTTTTTACACTTGTAAATCCCTTTTTCCATTTTATATATATAGTGGTACCAACCACTTTCAAACAAACAATTGAGTTCTTAAACAAATTTTAATGTGGTTAAAACAATGTACTTCTATATTGAATAAGAATAGTTATTCTTCAAAGATAATATTTACTTTGGATGAGAATTGAACAAAAAGTAAAATACTACAGATGCTCTCTTATTCTAATATGGATAAAAACTCAAATCCGTATTCTTGCAATTTGTTGGAATATGAATTCAGCCTTTTCTCTTATTTGAGTCGAGTTTGGACCCTAACCTATTCCACATTACCAAAGTAAAATATAGAATCTGAATTCTCTTTCATGCCTTATTCTAGTCTTATTTTGTTACCAAACCTAGGCAAAATTCATGCCTACTCTTTGTTACCTTGTAATTTGGAAATGAGCTTTTCCTGGTGAAAAGGGTGGTTTTGACAAAAGAACCTCATGGGTTCGTGATTGTCCCATCGTAACTCTTCCTATAATTTTCTAGATGCATCCAAGTACATAGAAGCACACACAAAACTTCCTCTCTAATGTAAAACCAATGAAATGTCATAACAATATAAATAGAAATCCAATTTTAAGCAGAGTGGGAATCAGGGTTTCAAGATGATTTGGAAAACTTAAAACACATGCCAATTTTTAATGCAATAGCACAATTGCCTCTTACCTTCATTCGTGCTTCCTCAAAAATGGGTAAGAAGATAAAAATAGGGTCTACTGGGGTTGTTATATACAGACCACCATCTGCATCAGAAGTGAAAGGAAATAAGTTCAATGAAGACAAAAAGAAACAAAACACATGTTAGGTAAAGTCAAAAATAATCACATAGAGATAAAAACCATATTGTTTGATCAGCATGTATAGATTGAAAGCAGGAAACTATGACGGAAAGCATGTGCACATATGATTTATATATATATATAACACATGGCAAACGTCCAAATACAAGGAGTTAAAACAACCAGTCTAATTTCTTACAAGTGTTGGTTGAAGCTTGTCTCTTGTTTTATTTACTTCTTATCTTAGGTATTCTGTCATTTCTGATGCTTTCCCACAGAAATGGTACCATGCCCCAGACCACAAAAATAGTATTCTATACTGGTAAATTTGGACTGGAATGTGATAGGATTTTAAAATTAAGCAAAAATCATCATATAGATAAAGACTCCATTTAAGACAGGAGGAACTGTAAGGTCTCCCAGCTTTTTGACTACCTGAAAGGAGGACATACTCGTGCGACCTAGAGTTTCCTCATACATGTGGCCACATATGAAGGTTGATCTATCTAAGTACTTATAACCAATCCTAGATTGATGAGGCAACATTTCAAGATGATGGTTTGAGTGGGATAAGGCATCCCTACAAAACCAAACAGAGATCCCGATAACATTAAATATAAATAAGAAAATAATTACAAGCCAATATTGATTGTCATAACTGAAAAATAAAATCTATAAAACTGTCTGGCCTCCCAACCCCCCCAAACAACAACAAAACAACTAGCAGAATTTGAAAACATACAAGATTTTCCCTCATTCCTTTACGCAGAAAGAAAAAACTAGAATTACAAGCCCATATTGATTGTTATCATAGCACCCTGGCTAGGTATATAAAAATATGTATTTAAATATATATATATACATATTATGATTAAAAACATTAAGTTAACTCGAGCCAACCGATTAAAAAGCGGTGAATTAAAATAAATCTATTGACTTTCGCCCTTCACCGGGTTTTCCTTAGTTGTTAGACTAATTCGAATAGGTTAAAAACTAGGAAACCAGCTGATGAGGCCCGCCCCAAAATTTTAGGAGTTGAGTTGGATTCCAACGCCCAGGAGAGAATGCTAGTTCAAATAGAACTCCAAGAGTAGTCTATAATTACCAGGAGTTTCTCAACTTTGCACAAACCCCAAACCTTACTGTGAATGCGCGGCTACAGCAAGAGAAGTTTTGAGGAGGAAGAAAGGGCATCTTCTTCAGGCTTAGAGCTTGAGATTTTTATGTGATCAGAAGTAGGTGTTCTCACTCATGCTAAACATAAGATTAAAATAGATCATACTCTCTCTATGTAATTGTGATTTCTCGTCGAGTTGATTTTAAATTCCTAGTTCATGACCTGATTTATCCTTTTTGATTTTCATACATAAATTTCTAATCCTCAACTATTCAATTTCCATTAAACCTCATCTTGTAAATTCCCCATCGTAATTACTTGTGTACTTTTATCGATTCCAATTCGATTCTTTGAAACCTTTCCAGTCATCATATTCTTGTTCGAAAGCACTGCTCTTGCTTTTCCTTAATTATTATAACCGAGTTGAATACATAAAGGAAACATTATGTTTTTGCAAAAAGAAATGTTAATAAAGCAATATTATTAATTAATACTGTATTGTTGCACAAGCAATATATATTGAGATATTAAAATTCGTCATCAATGCATAGAGATAACATCACTAATAATATTGTTTGATCAGAACTAATTTTCAATAGTAATGTTAATGTAAACAATAGCATAAGTACCGTGATTATTTGAAACTTTAATTAGTATGTTTATCAAAAATATTATTATTTTGACGGTAGATTTAATTCATAGAACCACTTGACAATATTTAAGAAAGTAAACAAATAATAATAATAATAAACTCTTAAACAGTAATGACAATTGTAAACATAAATATCGTAACGTGATTTTTCACTTTTAAATTTCAACTAGTTTCATTAATGATGTTTTATCAAAAATTTTAGTATTTTGACGGTATATTTAATTTATATAATCTCTTCAAAATATTTAAGAGGATAAATGAAAGTAAAAACTTTTAAAGTGAATAGGACCTCCATCAAAAATTTAAAAAGGGATTGAATTATTTAAATCTTTAATTTCATTGCCTAACTTCTTTTCAACTTAGGCAGAACATCGCCCAACTCCTTTTCAACTTAGGCGATGCTTCGCCTATCTTATCGCCTAACTTCTTTTTCAACTTAGGCGGAACATCGCCTAACTCCTTTTCAACTTAGCCGATAAGTCGCCTATCCCATCATATAACCTTCCAGTCAGACAATACTTTGCCTACCCCATCGTCTAACCCTCCAGTTAGACAATATCTCGCCTATCTTATCGTCCTACTTTCCAATTTAGATAATACTTCGCCTATCTCATCGTCTATCTCACCAAATAGACGATGGATTCGTCTATCCTATTGCCTATGTTGTGCCCCTGTGATTTTGATGATAGCAAACACTATGAGTCAGCATTGCATATCATGAACATCTGTGTCTGAATGATAGTTCTACTTTGGACATATAAATGTGTTATCTTGCATTAGTGCAGACATACAGTTCATATAGCATTGCATATAGTTGGTGCACGATTGTCTGGTTCATCTTTGTTCTAAGTCCATGCAGTGCACTCGGTTGCTTTATGCTGTGCTTCACTGATTCATCTTTGTTCTAAGTCCATGCTTCACTCAAGTCTGTACATCGCTGCATGCATTTCTTCAAGTCTGTACATGGTCTTGGCATATGCACACACAAAGACTATGCATCGGTCAAGTCTATACATTGCTTCATTCAAAGTCTGTACAGCCTGTGTTCGCAAGAGCAAGTCTGTACATCGTTCTCTCCAGCAAGTCTATACATTGCATGCACGCACACATAAGTCTATACATTCCACTATAGGTACGAGTGGTTAAGTCTGTGCAGGCATATCTAGCAAGTCTATACAGACTTGGTCCATGCGTCAGTTAAACAAGTCTATACAGACTTAGTCCATGCTTAAGCCTAGCAAGTCTGTACATTGGTGTCGTCTGCACACATGTCAGACAAGTCTGCACATTCTTCAGCAGCAAATCTGTACATCGTCTTGGTGTAGGCGTGACAAAGTCTGTACATTGCATCGCATGCTCACAAACTCGCAAGTCTATACATTGGCTGCTGCATGCTCACATAGTCCATGCGCTCATTCATTGATCAAATCCATACAGCCAAAGCCAATGCATTTCACGTCTCACTTAGCGTCTCATGCTATACTGCTAAGTTTGTACATTGGCCAAGTCTGTACAGAGTCTTATTGCATCGTTCATCAAGTCTATACATCGTTGTGGCTTGTGCATGCATCATCTATCAAGTCTATACATTGTTGCATGCAAAGTCTATACATTGGCAAAGTCTGTACATCGTTGGCTTGTGCATGCATCGTCTTTCAAAGTCTGTACATCGGTCAGTCTCACTCAGCGTCTCATGCTATCAAGTCTATACATCGCATGCATTACACACAGCAAGTCTGTACATCCATCGTCTCACTCAAAGTCTATACATTGCAGCATGTTCGTGTTCAAGCTTTCAAAGTCTATACATTGTCTGCCCTGCACACACAAGTCTATACATTGTCCTGTAGCACACACACGAAGTCTGTACAGCCTTTGTGTTGCACGAACACAAGTCTATACATTGTCTCATGCATACATAAGTCTGTACAATTTGTGTGGCTTGTTCATGCATGTGCTGTGTTGTCAGTGGGTCAGTTAAGCAAGTCTATACAGACTTGTTCCATGCGTTAGTTTAAGCAACTCTATACATTCATCGCATTGGTTCTTAAGTGCTAGGTTGCAAGTCTATACATGCTGTAGTTCAGCATCTTTACATACACAGCATGCACGCAGACAAAGTCTGTACAATCCCTTCCATGCATTCTAAGTCTATACATGCTTCGGATGGCATCACATAAAGTCTGTACATTCTTTAAGTCTATACATGCTTGGTTCAAGTCTTGAACTAACTCGTTGCATCCATTTTTCTCTCCGTTCAGGTTGATTCAAGCTGATGAGTGGCACGTGATCCGAGGTTAGCACCTGGCACGTGATCCGAGGTTGTCTCTGGACAAAGAGGGCACAAGCCCTGCACACGCCCTAGTTGCTGCTGCTATAAATACGAAGCTTCTTCCTCAGAAGAAGACTGATCGAGCAAGAGAGATCGAGAGAGTAGCAGAAGAAAGAAAAGAAGAAGAAGAGAAAAGCAGAGAGGTAGAGTGTGAAAGCTTAAGAAGAAAAAAAGGGAAGAGAGAGCTTGCAGGAAGAGAGAGGCAGAGAGTCGAAGAGGAAGAGAAGAAGAAGACTTCGTTCTTCTGGCATTTGGATCAAATCCATGCCAGATTGCTCCTTGGCGAGCTACATCTTGTGGAATACATCTCCAGCTTTCTGAATGCTGTATTTTCTTTTCTTGTTTTAGTTTACACTTCCGTTGTTTTTCTTCCGATACTCTGTAGTGAGGTCGGGGTTCCTCCTGTTAATTCAGGAGAAGGGAGACTTGGAGTCTCCGGTTGCTAGTGACTGGTGTCGCTAGCGGTTTCCCTCTGGGTTTCAGAGGAAGAGAGACTTGGGTCTCTGGGTTCCCCTCCGGTTTGGAGGAAGGGAGGATTGGTCCTCCGGTTGCAAGTGGCTGGGTGTCACTTGTGGGTTCCCTCTGGTCTGGAGGAAGAGAGACTTCGGTCTCTGGTTGGTAGTGATTGTGTGTCACTAGTGGTTTCCCTCCGGTCTGGAGGAAGAGGGGAGGTTGTTCCCCTGGTCAAGCTGTTAGGCAGCACCTATTTGCAGACTGAGTCTGCGGTTCTAGCTCTTGCTAGTGGAAGCCTCACTCCGATTTGGAGTGAGGGGTGGACGTAGGTCTGTGGACCGAACCACCTTAAAAATCTATTGTGTACTGTGGTTTGATTGTCATATCTGATTCGCTAGATGCTTGCATAGGCTCGATCTGTTTCTTACACCTAGTGACTGTTAGGCTTGCTCACCGAAAGTTTGTTTCAAGTCTTGATAGAGTCTAGTCTGATCTTCCTTCCATCTTTCATTCTGCATCTCTGATTGTTACAGTTTCTAATCGGAAGAAGTTTTTAAAGGTGAAATTCATTCACCCCCCCTCTGAATCCATAGCACCTATCACATCAGCCTAACCTTCCAATATAGATGATAATCCGTCTATCTCACCGTCTATTTTGGTTCCCTTTTGTCTTTTGCCTAATGGAAGATTAATCTCTAATAATTTGGCAGATCTTTAATTATTTCATTAATTCCCTTGGAATTGTCCCATTAAAATGTACATAAATATATGTATATATTATTTATTCCCTTTGGATTGTTCCTTTCACTCTTACCTGTTTGACCGTTGTTGCACCCGTTATTTTTCTTGAATTAATCGAGACAATTTCCTCAAATCAATCAAGGTAAATTAAACAAAAGTTCGACAATGGTCGGAATACGGCACAAAGCCAATACCGTCGCTCCGAGGAGTTATCTCCAAATTCCGGGGATTCTCGATCAAAAAATTTTAATCAATCACAAGTTCCTCAAAGCAATCGAGGTGATTGAAGATAATTCAAAGCAAGAACGACCAACAAACGGCACAAAGCCAAGCATCGTTGTGATTCCGGATGAATATCCGAATCCTAAGAATTCTCGTCAGATGTTTGGGATGAAAGAAAAAAATATCGCAGCAAAGAAACAACCACATCATAATTGTTTACGAACCTCCGAAAGTCCGACACGCGTGTACGAGACGGCCCCGACGGATGCAAGCTTCTCCCCTCGACCAACGACATAGAGAAGACGAACAAGCAAACAAAGGAAGAGTTTTTATCCTCTCCACGTGTCCCAACTACGAAAAAACCCAACGAAAAGGGCAAAACCAGGGCTTTATAAGGGGGCGCCCCCCCCCCCCCTTTCTCCCTACGAATAGGGCAAAAAGGGCCCAGGCGGGACCCTTGGACCCTGTCAGGGTCAAACGAGGCCCTACAAGGGTCGTTTGACCCAGGCAATCCTGCCCAGGGTCGCTCGGGCTCGCTCGGGGCCCACCGCCTAGGAAATAGGCGGTCAACCCCAGTCAAGCCCTAGGCTTGACCAGCTTGACCGGCTTGACTGTGGTTGACCAGAGGGTCTCCAACCGGAATCAATTGTTCCCCTACAAGGGTCAAGCCCCCCTTGCTTACCGTGGTCGATCCCCACTCTCCTAGGGTCAAATGACCCCAGGTAAACCCTTAAAGGGAGGAAAAAAGTCCTACCCGAGGTCATTTGCCCATCTAAAGGGCCAATTGACCCCGAACAATTCAAAAAATTTCTTAACTGGGTCCAAGTGACCCCCCATCCTCTATAAATATCCCTCATGGGTCCAGAGGACAAGGACAACAACACAATACACAAACAGAGAGACAGACATACGACATGCCAAGGAACTCTTGTGTTTGATTATTTGTAAAGGCCCACTCAAGGGTATGAATTATAAATATTCCAATTCTTACTTTTATGCCGCTTGTTATGTAAATTTATCTACATTTTGGGAGGCCAAAGTATGTAATTCTCTTAACCAATCAGAAATTACAAAAAAAAATGCCCTTCCTCAAAATAGTAAGAAAACCCTCATATCCTGTAATTACAGATATACCTTGCAAATTTCTCAAATTGTGACTATATCCTATATTTTTACAGAGACTTCTTCTAAAGTCAACAATTTGCTAACAACACCTTGTACTCACACAAATGATGAATATATTCAAAGGCTCTTTGTGTGTTTCAAGAAATTACAAATATATCCCAACTGCCAGTGAAATTGTGTATACGACCCTTTTACAAGGAATATTCATGCATGTGCCTTCCCTAAGCCTCAATTTGTCCCTACACTCATGGGTATTGCCAAATTATGTTTACATCCGAGTGTCACCAGAAATAACCAAATTCGCCTTTGGTCTCCTCAAGAATTACCAATGTACCCTCAGGGTAGAAATGGCCAAATCATCTCTGAACCTTCTAGGAATTACCCAAGTATCCCTGGAAATCAAAAATTACATGAAATCCCTCGCTCAATTCAGAAATTGCACAAAGTCCCCTAGCCTGGCCCAAAATTATTAAAATACCTCTAGAGGTCAGAAATTATAAAAATACCCCTTGAATCTAGAAATCACCGGGATGCCCTAAAATGCAAAGCGTCGTCAATCTCCCGTAAATTCATAAACATACGCCTACAATCATGGGGTTTTGTTTAATCTAACCAAACCATGCCCTCAACCTAACCCTAATTTTACCAACATCTTTGTTGTAGGTGCATTAATCGTGATTGATGCAAGTGAGTTTGCCCTTAGCATTGGACTTATGTAAAGTACCATAAGATTTCTTTAACAGTTAAATAAGGATGTTCAGACTTTATGCCGATGTAAATTAACGCTGACTGCAGTCAGTGGGAAAAGGTCTCACACTCAAACCCAAATCATCTGACCAAATTAAACTCACGGAATTAATCATGCACATGCTACTTAGCCCAAAAATGTGCATCCATGTTCAACAAATGAACATCACCATACATTTCCTTTTAAATTTATGAAATTCCATGTTCAACAATCGTATTTCATGGACTTCCATTTTGCTCGGAATTCTTATGGCCATTATTTAAGGAATTATTTGATATTTACATGGGATCTTTGATCCAAAATGACCTCAATGTCTATGCTAAATTAAGGGCCCTAATCTGGTCTTGGGAGGAGCGCCTTAAAATACTTGTGCATGTAGAAGTGTGAATGATCGAGTGTGGCATTGCACTAACTACATGCATGCTTGATTGATCTAGACAATTCAATTTTCTTGAGTGATACTATTGCTTGACTTGTACATGATATATTGACCCATGTGAGTAATTACTTGTTATATGGCCAATTCTTTTGTTATTTCACTCGATACATGTTCATTGAAATTTGATTATATGCGAGATATTCTTTGAATCATTCTATTGAAATTTCTGTCTTGTTCTCTACGGTGTCCAAACTCTAAAATATATGTCTTTTCTGATTAAACTCTCAAGCCATCATGATTTTTCTCCTACTGATCTATCTCTATATTTTGGATTTTTTCCATTATAATTAACTTGTTAAACTATAAATACACTAACTATTTGAAGTTGCCGGATTCTGAGATATAATTCCTACTAGGTATTTTTGCTCATTCAATGTTGATTGATGCTTTTCAGGTGATTCTGAGGTTGAGGCTCACTCAAACGAGGAGAGACAAGAGTGTGACAGAGTGCACCCGAGCAGTCTATTAGGAGTTTCTTTTCTGTTGATTTAGTCTTGCGTAGAAAGTGGTCTATGTATTTGACTTTTATATAGCAGAGTGAATTAGTATTGAGAGTTGTAGCCTAATTAGTTGAACTTCATGTAAGAATTCAGATTGGTATATTAAAACAGATTTTGGCTGAGATTATTATTATGGCTTGTTGGTATTTTAGATATTGCTTGTCCCGATCGATTGATTCAACTGTCGCGCTTCGATATTCCACAATTAGGGCGTGACAGTTATAACTAAAAGAAAAATCCATAAAACTTCTGACCTCCCAATCCCCCCAAACAACAGCAAAACAAGTAGAAAATTTTAAAAACTTACATAATTTTCCCATATATATTTACCCAGAAAGAAAAATCTGGTTTTGCCCTAATGATGATAAAACAGTTGGTACTACTTGAATGTCATTGGCATAATGATCTTGCTAACATGAGAAGTCATGACTGTGAGTAAATTGGTCATAAAGCAGTCAAGATAGATGCATATTAAATATAGCTACAGATGAAGGTTGATGTCAAACAATATCAAATTGATAAGATAAAGATGAGTGGTGCTTACAAGTGACATTAAGGATCAGCTCTCACTCTCCCCACACATCCCTTCGAAACAACATAAAGATTCCAAGATCTTTGATTATGGATTGTTGCAAGATCTTAAAGGCTGTTGTATTCTATACATGGTTGCCAAGGCGTCCAAGGCGACCAAAGCGGTGGCCCATCGCCTTACTACTTAGGCGACAAGGCAAAGCGCTTAGGCGAAAATTAGTTTACATAACTAAATACATTGCAAGAAAACTACTACTATACATTTTCTACATATAAGTCCTATCTTAGTTAATAAAAAATTTGATATCCACAAATCTTCAACATATACCTATGTTTTAAAATTCAAAAATATAATAAATGGCAAATAAAAATAAATTAATAAGGAGAAAACTAATACGAATTTGTGAATACATGTCAATCAATACACAAATTTTAATCTAAAATATGATATTCAAATAGTTATTCTCTATATTAAAAGGAAGCATAAATGACACATTTTTTGATAAACTATAAGCACATCAGCATAATAGTTTCATAATTTTCTACTTGTGAATTATCAAAAAGAGACAAAAATAGTACTAGCTTCAAAAAGTGCACCAAGCAAATATGAATCGATATCCTTAAGAGGAGGGAAGCGGAATCGACAGGGAAAAAAATCCGAGAGAAAGAGGAAAGAGAAATGGAAGTTTTATCTTCTCTTTCCAATCTTGACATAGCATTTGTCAATTTTCAAAATTATCTCTGAAATTTTACCCAAATATTAAAACCTACCTCAAAAAAAGGAGTGGATGTCCCGCCAAGGCAGGCTAAGCAGGCCCAAGGTGGCTTATGTGCACCAAGGCAGCCAGGTGAGTGCCTTAGTGGGCTGATCGCCTAGTCGCCTTGGGCGCCTTGGAGCGCCTTGTCGCCTAGGCGACGCCTAGGCGACACCTTGAAAACAATGATTCTATACATCACAATCTGCAAGATTTGCAGTCCCCCACCCCAACAACAAAATATAAAAGCAACAAGATTTAAAGTTTCCCAACTTTATCTTTCTGCAAGCTCATCCTCTCACCTCTTTCCCAGAAAGAATATGTTTGTTTGTGCAGCTAAAAGTAATAAAATAGTTTATCTTTATGCAATGATGCTTACATAATGATCATCCTTTAGTTTCCTAACCTAAGAAATCATGATTCACAAAAGCAACTTATATCAATAAAGCATACAAAAAAATTATTACACATGTTCTAGTGTGGATGCAAGGATTTTAATTAAATGAAGAAAAAGACTTACGCGCTACCCCACTTCAAAGCCATTTCTTTCAGTAGGTCTGATAATATCACAGAGAATTATTGCACTTACAATGCTACACTTCACATTCTAACCCACTTCAAAGCCATTTCGTTCAGTAGGTCCGATAATATCACAGAGAATTATTGCACTTACAATGCTATACTTCACATATCTAAATCCAACATACATTAGTCTATCTTTGAGAAAAAAATACTGAGAATTTAATTGCTTTCAGAAAGAAAATATCCATTTCTCACTCATAGGCAGATAAAATAGCACAGTGAGCCTGAGCCGAAAGAATGACACTACTATCTTCACAGACAATCAAAGATAAAATGAAGCTGTGAGCTTGAGGCGAAAGAATGACAACATTACCTTCACATACAAAATCTCCTAGGAACCAAGAGCAATAAGATTGCTTGAACCAATGAACTTCTTGAAGAGATTCATTTCTCAAGACATAACATGTTGGAGTCCCTGTCGAGATTCAGAACAAGTGTTTCTCAATCTTTGGTACTTCCCCCCTCCACTTAAGACATAAAACTGCGGATGTTGCAAGCTGTTCCATGAACAATTACTAACTTTTCTTTCACATTTTACAAATAATAGAATAAATATCTTAAAAAACAATGCATATAAATGTTTATTTCTGACTCCATTGACGATGCACTTGTTGAAACGGGTAGAGTATGTCAACCCGAGTTGTTGTTACTTTTGTCCGGCCACAAAGATGGCATGGGGACTATGGATGTATGGGGGTTAAAAGCCATGGACACAAAGGCAATATGTTTATAAATGGTTTCTGGCCCAAGAAAGTATGGGACCCTGTGATTGAATGTTTGGTGGTCGCTTATCAAGAAGCAGGCTTAAGGTTTTCTAGTTGCGAGCCTTGGAGAGCCTGGAACCCGAAGATTGAGTTTTTGATGATCTTTAACCTGGGAGGGGTTTGGAACCAAAGATGGGTTGGAACTCAAGTATGCATAGGTGTCAAGGAATGGGTTAGTGCCCAACTGTGGATTGATATCCAAAGATAGAATGAAGCCCGAATGAATGGGTTGGATAGGTTGGTGCCAAAAATTGGTTTGACATCAAAGGACGGGTTGGAGCCCAAAATTGGTTTGACATGAAAAGATGGGTTGGAGCCCGTGTATGGAAGAGTTGGTGCCCGAAATGGCTTTGACATCAAAGGACAAGTTGGAGCCCGAAATTGATTTGATAGTAAGGACGAGTTGGAGCCCGAAATTGGTTTGATAAGAAAGGACGGGTTGGAACCCGTGTATGGATGGGTTGGTGTCCGAAATGGGTTTGACATCAAAGAACGGATTGGAGCCCGTGTATAGATAAGTTGGTTCCCGAAATTGGTCAGATATTAAGGACAGGTTGGAGCCCAAAATTGGTTTGATATTAAGGATGGGTTGGAGTCCGAAATTGGTTTGATTTCGGTAACTACTTACTATAAGAGATATGGAGCAAGTAGGCTTTTGAAGTATAGAGGTGGAAAGGAGTGGCTTTTGGTACGAGTTTTTTGGTTCCCTAGAAGGACATGGAGCCAAGGAACTGGAGGCTGTTTCTTTTCTTCTTTTTCCCCCTTTTTTTCATATTACCAACTTCACATGCTTTTCATTGAGTGGGAAGAAAAATTGCTCCCTCGTTTGCAACTCTTTAGAGGTGAATTTCCCTTTTTGGAGGATTCGATGACAGTCGCCCTTAGCTCATGCTCTATTTTGAGAGGAAGGAATATTTGGCTTGTGGGACTGGGTGGAACATGCCCCCAGACTTGGAATTCTCTCATCGAGCTTTTGTCTTAAAGGGCTTGGGCGGGCATGCTCCTCTATTCCTTTCTTTCCCTCTTTTTTTTTCCTTTTTTTCTTGGTTTTTCTTTTGGATTTGCCGCCTATTGGGTTAAGTGCTTTCGGCTTTCAGTGCTTGCAAAGTCGAAATTATTGCCACTTCGACGTAGTTCTTTATTGGTGACTTCTGTCGAGCGAAGTCTAGTTATGGAATGACTCCTACCATCAGTTTGTCCTTATCCGATAAGTGCTTCGATGTGCTGTTGGATTGCCTCGCATTCTTGGATGGCATAACATTCTCTGGCATGGTATTCATAGAGGAGATGATGCCCCATGTCCGTCTTTGAGAGTGGTTTTGGAGGATCATGAGGTATTATTCGTCCCTCCCTTACCAATATGTCAAATATCCCTTTTGTATCTTCTTGATGGAAGGAGTATTCATCGGACATTCGTCGACTAAGATTCCCTTTAAAAGGTGCGATTTGGCTCAGCCATGTTTCTTTTGTCTCAAATTCAGGAGGTTCAGATGTAGCTGGAGTATGAATTGCTTTGGCAGAGGACTTTGGTTGGTCCCATGAATGGGGTTGTTGAAGATCAACTCAATGATTCTTCATCTGGATCACCCCTGACAGTATTAATCTTTCCACTTCATCTTTAAAGATGCAGCAGTCCTCAATAGTGTGGACTGGCATACGGTGGTACAGACAGTAACTAAACTCTTTTATTTTGCCTGCCTTGGCCAACTTACGGGGCTCTAGCAAAGTTATGAGCTTTCGTGCCATGCAGAGCTCGAAAAGCTCTTTAGTATGCTCTTTGATGAAAGAGTACGATATTTTCATTCATTGTACCAACGTTATCGTGGGTGATTTACCCTTGGCATTTTTGTAGGCCTTGCTCGAGCCAATTTTTTCCTGTGAATGGCTATCTGAAAAAGAGAAGTCTACGACATTTGCTTCCATCCTAGTGACATGATGGTTCTTAGAGGTCCTGGCTTCCACAACTGGTGTCGTGGCCATCATTGCCGAAGGCTCGACATTTGCTGGAATCCCATAGTTGGTTTGGTTAATTGATGAAGATGTGAGACACCTGAGCAGGGCATCTCGCTCTCACAGCAATTCTTGTAGAAAGGACTTCAATGCTTGGTTATCCGCTACAAACCCTTCAAAGTGATGCATTCGGTATTATCTCGGGAAACATTCCTGAGACTTATGTTGCTTTCCTCATTAATATCATGACGGTGATCCACCATGCCATGCTATTAAGGCAACTTTTGTTGAGACAAAGCCTCAGCAGGATGATTCTCTTGAGTTGAATAATCCTCAGCCTTAAGGTGAGTTATGGGACCATCCTCGTTGATCAGGTGAGTCCATTGAGCTAGACCCCCTAGCACTGTAGATTTATCAGTTGCAGAAGAGCTGCCACTGTGAGCCTCTATTGCACTTTTAAGAGTTTACATCACTCTTTTCTTGCGGGGATATGAGTTCGAATGGGGAGGTGCCCCCAATCGGTTAAAGACCGATACCTGACTGGGTTTACTCGCCTCGTCCAAAATTGTTCTGGGATCAAATTCAATTATGGATTCCCCCCTACTGGTTGGGTGAGATAATTCAACTGACTTTTTAGATAAATTGTTGGATAGATTCTTGGGAGACGAGTTATCTTCTAACTTAGATCGTCATCAGATACTTCTTCTGACAAATTTCGGGAAGGATTTAGATCTTAAATTTGGGCCGCCCCGATCATCTCTTCAGACAGTTCAATTGGTTGCTCGTTGACAGAGGAAGTGTAACAGGTAAACACCTTTATGAAGTCATCGATAACCTGTACCACTCTCCTCTTCTTTTGGGGCTGAGAACCCAGACGAGTGGGTGCCCCCAGTCGATTAAAGACTGACATCCGAGGCGATGAAGAATACGCCTGACAAGTCTTATCTAGTTGGATTACTTCCAATGATTGTCTAATTCTGTTGGGATTTTTATAAACCCCTTTCCTTTTCAGCCCTTGAGGGCAACCAACTTGGATTTCTGGACCAGTCAGGGCTTTGGTTTGTCCATAATCCAACATTGGGACAGGGTGACCCGCCCTGTTTCTCCTAATGGCTCGGTCCTCCTCTTTGGTGACCCAGATTTGTTTAACTTTGAACTGGCGCTCCTCCGTAAGATTGCCCCCTCGTCTGGACATAGGGGTCTTGGACTTTAGTTGAGCTACTTGCCCCCAGTTGAAGGGTGCAACTTGGCACAGGACTTCTTCAGTTTCGCCTTGTCTTCTCGTATTTGGTGGAGCAGACCAAAGTGAGTTGAGATTGGGATAGTCGAGACATAATCGTCTCATGACATGATTGCCTCCGTCGAGCCGGATACGAAAATTGCTGAGAAGGATTGACTTGTCTGAGTGTGAGATGGCCGTAGCGGGCTTTCTGCCTTTACGCTGACGGTGTTGCCCCCGGTTGGCGGGAACAGCTTAGAGGTGAATTGTGTTGACCGAAAAGCTCGGGGATGAAACTTGGGGCTTGATGCCCCCAGCAGTAGGAGTGGTTGGAGTCATTTCTGTGACATGGACCACCCCTAAGAAGAAGGGGGATCCGACCACTACTAAAAAATTGCCGAAGACAATTGGTGTTGCCAGATACCCATATCTGGCGTGATTGGCGATGACGATCGGGCCGTAGGTGACTGCCGTCATCGAAAAGTTGTTAATTTGTGATTGAAATTGGGGTTAAGACTGTTTCCCCTCCCTGATCCCTCCTGAAAAGGAGACAAAGGATATCACAACCTTCGTAAAGGCATAAAAATCTTTGGCATGAAGATGAAACAAGGATGGCAATATCGGCCGAAATCGATACGTTTCGGCCGAAACGTATCGGTTTCGGCCTATACCGAAACCGAAACGGGCTTTGTCACTGTAGTAAGTCCGATACCGATAAAAATTAAATTTTTAATAGTTTCGGACCGAAACCGTCCGGTTTCGGCCGAAACCGGACCTGCTCAATAATATTTTTACCTTTTCTGACTGTTTTGAACCTGTTTCGGCCGAAACCGAAACCGAAACCGATACTGCCATCCTTGAGATGAAAGGCAGGAAAATCACATCGGGCGTGTCAGTCTGTTTTACATGCAAAAAATTTAAATCTTAAAACATCCATTTGTTGGATAAATATGCATATATTTTGGCATAATATTAATTCCGCGCAGTTAATTTATCAGACAATTAGGGTTTGTACAATAGACTTTTCCCCACTGACCGATGTCGGTGTTAATTTACATCGATATAAGTTTGAACACCTTTGATTAATTGCCAACGATCCCCTTTACCTCCATAATATCCGTTATGATGTTGAGGATTTAATCTAAGAGAGATTCCTATGTCCTAAGGCAAAAGTATATTTGTAATTTTCTCTTAAGTGAGGGTTTATTTGTAATTTTTCTATATGTAAGGATTTATTTGTAATTTTCCTTTAGATGAGGGTGAAATCACAATTTCAGAGAAATCCGAGCATCCCTGTACCGTTCCCACACTTCACAAAATCTTCTTTACAATTGTTTTGGGCATTTGTGAAATTTTGTAAAAATTCGAGATAAAACTATAATTTTAAATGCTTTTGAACAAAACAGGGACATTTCTCCAATTCTGAAGAATATTTCTTCAAACTTGAACATTTTTCTTGAATTTCAGAATTTTCAGAATTTTTTCCTGAATTACCGGACTTTTGTGCAATTTTATAAAACTCTAGGGTAAAATTGAATTTTTTTTATTTCTAGCAAATTAAGGGCTTTTCTCCAATTCTGGAAAACATTTCTGCAAACTAGAACATTTTCCTTGAATTTTAAAATTTTCAGAATTTTTTCTTGAATTATATGGGTATTTGCACGATTTCACAAGACTTTGGGATAAAATCGCAACTTTGGATTTTGTAGAATTTTCTCCGTAATTTGACATCAAAAATATCCCAGAACCAAGAGTTCTTGGATTTTACATGGTTCTTTCTTCATTCATAACAAATACAATAAATTTCCCTCATGTCGAGGGTATTTTTGTAAACATAATAAGCACTTTTACACAAATTTCAACTTCAAGGAGATTTTTGAGTCTTGAGAGGGTGATCTCCAACAACTTGGGCAAGGTTACAAAGGCTTCAAGGGAGGAAAACTCAGACATCAAGTTCATCAAACTCTTCTTCTCCAAGCTTTGGCTTCTCCAAGTTTTCTTCCCCCAAACTTTGACTTCTTCAAGCTTTCTTCAGGTCTTCGAGTCCCCGATTCTCCTCCTGCTTCCTCCTTTTATAAGCACTGGGGAGAGGAGGAAGGGACGCCTCCAATTGCATAGTGGTGGAGGGGCCTTCCTTGGTGTGCCTCCAGTGAAAGGTAAGGAGGAAGGATGACCTCACTCCGATAAGTCTCTCCTTTTTTTGTTTGTCTCTCTTCCCTTTTCTTCCTTTTTTTTTGATACGAGAGAGAGGACCGGAAGGGGTCTCCCTCTAGTGGCAGGCAACCAGAGGGAGCCCTCCGATGCTGTATAGACCGAAAGGATCTCCTACCTCCCTCCGCCTGTGCTGACCGGAGGGAGGCTCCCTCTGCTCCCCTGCTTACTTGGGAGAGAGAGAGGGGCAGAGGGGGGGCTTGGTTTGCCTTGGGCTATAAAAACATGTCCATCCCTTTCAAGCAATTTTTTATTGCTAGGAGTTTGGGCTGCAACAAGTGGAGGCTTCTCGTTTGCTTAATTTTGACTGCTCCTTGCTGTTCAAGCTTTTTTACTACGGAGGAAACACTCCCATGGCCGCGGGGGCTGGTCTAAAAGACCAGGTTGACCTTCTTATTGTTGGTTTTCTGGGTGGGTGAGTGGTTTCATGCCGTCCACCAGCTGTTTGATAGAATTCCCATGCATGAAAGCACATAAAACTTTTGTAAATAGACCCGCCTGACAGAACCCCAAGGGTGTTCATATAATAGCGATGATTGTGTATCATTTTTCACCATGGCATCATGCATTTTATTTTCTAAAGAATTTTGAAAATATCAGAAAGATGTTATAAATTTTGTGGAGTTCAAAAAATGCTTTCCACGAGACGTCCGTCAGAGCCAAAGGTGACGGTGAATGGCCGTGCACCCTGTTAATCTCGTTGACTTCCATGGCTTAATGCCTTTATGACTTGCAGCCTTCCTAGCTTTCCTTGCTTTCTTACAGATGTGTTGGTACTTCTTCTTTTTTTGGCAGGCGATCGACATGTCTCGTGCCAAAGAGAGTTGTGCCCGAAGATGCAGAGGACGGGATACGGAGACAGCCCCTATCATCTCAAAGAAGTTGATGTCTCTATTGGGTCCTCCAAGAGTCACCACGGAGGATTTATTTTCTCCAGATCAAAGATTGATTGTGATTACTGCAGGGCCACTTCCCGAGTATGAGTCAGGAGGTGGAGCAGTTGACTTGATTTTGATTATCAAGCATGGGGGCTTCTACAAATATCAGTGCCCAAGAGGCTATCCAAAACACTTCCCTTTAGATGAGTACTTAATTCCGTTCATTCAGAACTTTATTCCTGAGGACATGGATGAGCATGATGTTTGTTTGCCAGCGGAGCGATGTCAGTTTGAGAGGGCGATTTTGGTGAGGCGGGGTAGCATGCTCGGCACCTGTGCTACTTCTTATCCCAGCTTCCCTATGAGTTGCACACACCAACCTCAATTTCCTGCAACTACCCAGTTGGGGTTCTTTAGCACCGAAACCGGTTGCCATACTAGGGCACAAACATTTACATCCGCCATATGGGAATTATCTGGCAAATACAAAGTAGCTTCAAATTATGTTTTTGGTTGGTTTTTAACTCCTTCAAGTACACAGTTTGCTACTGAAAGATATGATAAATTGTGTCTTATCGACAAAATTATGAGCGGTTCCGCGCCAAGTTGGTATGGCAAGTGGTCCATTGTTTCTTCTCACAAATTTCACCTGAGAGCCACGGAGTGACTAATGGGGGTATTACACCATTACAGCAAGCTTCTGGATCATATTGGCATTCGTCATGCAGTCACAGCAACCCTACATCATTATCCTTATTATACTGGCTTACTTCAAGCTTTGACGAAAAGGTTCAATCGCCAGTTTAACATTTTTGCTACTGCCGAGGGAGAGACATCCATTGACTTGTGGAGTTTCCACGGAATTCCATGTGTCCTTATTTCTGGGTGCCCCTACGAAGAGGTGACCCTGGATGATTTGCACCGGAATTATTCCATAGGTTTAGAGGAGTATGGACTGCCTTTCAACTTCAAATTTTTTATGAAATTTTGACGAAATCTAACTCGATTTGGAAAGAAGAAGGCTCCCTTTGCTTCCGCCAGTGCTGTGAGAGTTAGTCTCAATGCTTGGATACGGCATTTCTACAATGGGCCATTTTGCTTTCACGAGGACTTTGTTGAGGATGATAGACCCTTGAATCAATATCACCAGATCATTTTGCATTTACAGGAGAACATGCGTTATTTATCTACGCCAAAAAATGAGGGCTAGAATCCCCCTAAATTGCCAAAACAGACTTATCTAACAGCCTACCTTCTTTACTGGCTAGCCAACTTTGTTGTGCCTCATGAAGAGGAAGGTCTTGTGCGGCCCGAGCTCATATATCCAGCATGCCTTCTTACTGACGGGCATAAATTGGCCATTGCACCTGCTGCTTTGGCAAATATATATCATGGCTTGGGAAATTTGACAGTCCATAGTTCTCCCAAGGACAGGAGTGTGTCGATGGCTACTCACTATCTCAGTGCTTGGGCTGACTTATTGCTACCAGAATTGTGTCAGAGTGTTAACTTTGAGAATCCCACAGCCCCATTGATTTTCCTGTTCCGAACCCACCCAAATCAAAGCCTGCAGGAGCATCTGGTAGGTGCACAGAGGGTGTTGTCTTATGTTCCCACACAAGGGGAGGGTTTGAATTTTGCCCGCAGTCAATATGATTTTCGGCCATTTACTATTGAAGGCCCGAGTGGGTTGTCTTATGGTCTTGCTCACCATCTGACTTCTAGTCATTCTTTTTATGAGGATTGGCTTTGCTGTACCAGATCGAGCGTCCTTGTCTTTAAAAAGGAAAACACTACCTTTTTGGAGCCTTATTATCCTCACTGCTTCTCGCGGAATTTTGGTTATGACCAATCAAGCTCTCCAGATATTAAATTTGCCCTGGAAGGGAGATTATGCAAGAATCATGACACCCACTTGGTTGCAGGTAATTGGTGGAACTATTTCTTTAGAGGTGAGTCAGATCCAAGATGTACTCTCCTAGAGAGGAGAAGGGTTGGGCAAGTTGATATGTACTATGCCCATTGGTGGTTCAAGCATAGTAATGTTTTCAGACAACCCCCGCCGAAATTGAAAGAAGTTGAGGAAGCTCGTTTAGGGAGAACAGACCTACCCCCGCTTGCCATTGAGAGTTCTTTCCTTTCTGCTCAATTTCCACGAATTGCTAGGGCTATTCGAGATTTTCGCACACAGTGGGAGGCTGAGAATAGACCCATCACCATAGATTGGTGCCCCTATTTGGGGGCAATCAAGCCTCTAAGGCTACCAACTGACACTTCCTCAAATAAAAGTAAAAGTCCGACAGACCAGAAAGTTTATTCATGGTGGGAGCACTTCCTGTCAGATTGTGGCTACCCCCAAAATGCTCCCAAAACCATTGAACTTCTTCTTGAGAGGTTTAACAACGATCTTTGGCCACATTGGGAGAGGCACTTAATAGACTCTTGTCTGCATCAACTCATTTGAGTATATTTCGCTCATTAAGAATGGTACAACTCTACAAGACATTTGGGATGTTGTTGCAACTTGCAAGAGCGGGGAAGGCCAACCCTTCAGCCAGAACAGGTGATATTGCAGCCCACTTTCTCCCCTGCTCCAGACTGTATGTAGTCACAAAGTTTACTTCTCTCCTCTTTTTTTTTTTGATTTGTGGTATGCTTTCCCCTTTTTTTTGCTGAATTTATTTCACCTTGGAGGCTCATCACTTCTTTTATCCCTTTCTTTATTCATAGTGAGCTTTGTCAATGTACATAGTGCCTCCAGCAAGGGAAAGAAAGCTTTTGCTTCTTTAAAGAGGCAGAGGTCGGTTGAGGATCAGGTTCATGGTGCTAAGGCCTCACGTCCCCGCACCAGGGGAATAACTTCACATGGGAAGCGGCATGGTAATTTCTATGCATCCTTGTTTGACTGTTAGAGCAATTTGCCGAATTACGTTGCTGCCCTTTCGATTTTCAGGCTCTTCAACTATTAATGCCAAAAAGGTGGGGAATCTCCCTCTTGTGGACGAGACCACTTCCATGGAACTCAGAGCGACTGAAGAAGAGGGCGAACTGCATGATTCGGATCTCATGAATGATTATTACAACTCAGTATCAGGTGCCTCACCACCCTTCTCATGTGCGGAACTCACTAGCAGTGCCTTGGCTGGTATGCTTATTTTCAATGCACATAGTTATGCATAGATTTTTTGATTGACCCTTGAAGGTGTGTTTTCCTTTCTCCAGTGTGTTTTCCTCTTTCTCCAAAAGGGAATTTTGAGGCCGAAGGTGCGATGACACCTCTTGAACAAGGGACTCATCCAGATGTTGATCAAGATTCATTAGGTGAGCTCTTACATAACTTAATATATAGGGTGTTTTCCTTTTCGATTGGAAGGTTATCCTGACATTTCTTGTCTTCAGATCCACTTAATGCGAGCCTAGTCATCTCCGTAGGGGAGTTTACTGCACTCCTGAATGCGAGGCTGAATGGGGATCTCCAACAAATTTCAACCACTCTTCCCAATGAAGGGGAGGTGGTGGCTAGTTACTCTGAAGCTCTGTTGTTTGAGATTTATGCGGAAAAGGATCCACAGCCGAGCCGCCAAGTGGACGAGGGTGGATGCTAGCCTGCCTCCCATAGTTTGGTGGTGGTCCAAATTTCTCACACTACTCGTGAGTAAATCTAGTCCTCAACCTTTTTGGTTCTTCACCCTGTTTAGTTGTTTATCTAATCTCGTTGTTGACTTCATGTCTTGTGTAGCAACGGATTCTTCCACCACAAGGTCCCTTGGTGCCTCAGAAGAAGCTGATGAAGGCTCTTTAGCGACGGAGCCGAATGTCGGGCCTTTGGAGCCTTGTCTCGATGCTTCTAGCTCAATTCATGCTCCGACCGAGATGAATGTAGACTATTGTCCTTTGGTAGAAAATCAATTTTCAACCCCTCGCGGAGGGTTTGAGGGTAAATATTCCCTTTCTTTCTTTCTCTTCAGAAGTTTTTCTAGCTTTCTTGATGGTACTTTGTTCTCTTTAGGTTGTCCTGCCATGGCGATTACCGACCCACCCCGAATAACGGAGGGAGACACCATAGAAAATGTAGGGGCTCCTCCTATCTTGCAGCTTGCATTCCTTGCCCCTCATGGGAATGAGGATGTTGGCTTGCTAGGTACTTCATCTTCCATTATCCTTTTTTGTGCATTCAATTCCATAAACCTGGGCTGATTCTTGATATTCTACTCTTCAGAGAGCACTAGAAAGGCTTCATTGCACGTGGCTGACCCTAATATGGAGGGGAGTATAACTTCACATTGTAGTGTGCAGCTAGCTGTCCCTAGTCCTTTAGGCAATAAGGGCCTTCTATCATCAAGTAATTCATCTCTTTTGGATAAGAGTCTCTAAGCCTATTTAAGTGCATCTGACATACATTGCGCTTTGTGCTTTCCTGGGCATAGCAGAGCTGATAGCAGATCAGCTAGCACCCACGTTGCCCACTAATTCAGAGGCTGTAGAGGAGAGCATACCGCAGTCTAGACCCGGGGGAGGAACTTTAAAGGGGGCGGTCACCTCTCTGGGTACGAAAATGATACACTCTTGTTTTTAGAGGCGCATACTCGCTTTTATTGTCTTCTCTGCTTTGAGGGCAATTATAATGATCCCCATTTTTTGTGCAGCTTTACAGGACATCGTCCCTCCAGGGACAACGGATCAAGGGCATCTATTAGCCTCGTTCAATGATTTCTCGAGACATGGAATTGAATGGCCCGATGCTCCCCAAATTGTGTCCTTCGTGGGGGTAGAGATGATGCTCAGCACACTTATAAATGGCACCTGAGCTTTGTTTCAACAGGAGACCCTTCCCCCAATTGAGGTTGTACAAAGTGCCCTCAAGGGGAGCACTGGGACTTATCATGCATTGGGGCTGCCCAAGGAGCCTTGGATGGCAGCTGTGGATAGTACTTGGGAGGAATTTCAGCGTCTTCATGTAACTTTAGAATGGAGGGGTTATTGTTTGAAAATTCAACAACTTGAGGATGAGATTTCTATTTTAACAAAAGAGGCCCAGGAGCTACATTCAAGTGTTGAAGTCGCCCGAGGCCGCAGGAGTGCCTTGGAGGAAGAGCAAATTGAGAATGAGGAAAAGGCAGTGCAACTTCGGCAAGCAACTCAATCTCTATTGAATCAACCCCAAGAATTGATGGCCACCATAGAATCAGGCGCCGAAGAGGTGCGACAACTGGAGGTTGAGAAGGCAACTTTCATTCAGAAAGACTCAGACCTCCAACATGCAATTACCACCATGTGAGCCCAAATTGAGGAGTTGATGGAGAAGAAGCCTTGTCATATTTGAGCTTGTTCCTCGTACCTTCATCATTTGTTCATTCATTCACTGCCATTGTTCCTTCTTGTTTTTCAGCATTCATCATTTTGTGGTTACTCCGAGAGCTTGTCTCGGACTCCAATTTTGCTGATGAATGATAGTGGTTAAACAAACTAATAGAATTAAGGAAGTCATCCTCTCTTCTTCTTTTTTGATCATTTTACTAGTCTTAGCGCCCTTGCAGGTTTTCACCAAAACCAACCCCCTTTAACTTTTTTCAACACGTCGTTGTGGATTTTCACAACGAAAGATTTCCCATTTTTGCCTGAGACGCCCTTTTGAATTTTCACCTCACTCGGGTTATGACCCTTTTGCCCTTAAGCATCCTGTGAACCGGATACCTAAATCCGTCAGGGCACCTCAATTTTAAGCCCCTTTTTTTGTTATTGTTTTTTTATGTTGATGGGACAAAGGAGAGCGGGTGGCTGACCTTTGTGGTCTAGAGTTGAGAGTTGAATTTTGGGATTGACTAGCTTTTGTGGTTTGATGCCAAGATTTGGAGTTCGGGTTGTTGTGTCCCTGGTTTTGATAATCGCACACTATGATTCATTGGTGTATGGTTGAAGCACTAAATCTCAAATGTAATGCATTGGTATGGCAGGTACCAAACTGGACAGTGAAGTAATTCATGGCGTCGACGCAGGGTTCTCATCGCGTCAACGCATCAGTTCAAGCCAGACTGAAAACAGGTTCTGTTATGCATCAGGGCGTCGACGCTGGATTCTCAGTGCGTCAACGCATCCTTCGGCAGATTGCTGTAAATTGACGAAGTTCGATAGCTTGCGTCAACACACACTTCATATGGCGTCAACGCACACGTTGATCGAAGCAAGCCTTCATGACAACTCCAGTGGACCGCGTCGGCGCAGTGTGTGATGGGGTCAACGCAGTACAAGGCCATCACGTAATTCGACGCCGGATCCAAGAAAAGACGCGTGATCCGAGGCCCACCTTCTGGGAAAAGACTCGTACGAGGTTTCCACACTCTAGAATGCTCCAGGCCATAGGATTATCAATAATAATACTAAAAAGGCTGCAGTGGGCCCCCCAAAAAGAAAGGAATATTCACGCAAAAGGTGGAGCCTTATCCGGAGGCAAGGAGTGCGTGGAGAACACATGCAAGAGGTGTGAAAGGCCGGGGTTGCTTGTGCGAGAAGAAGGTTCCCACGCAGAGGAGAAGACAGAGTTCTAAGAGAGAGGAGGAAGAGCTATCCTTGGAGTCTTCTACGCTCCCAGCTGGTTGATCACGTTGAAGAGATCTACATCCTCGTCGTGAACCAAAGTTGAACAAGAAAAACTGGAAGCTGCATCGGGTTGTCTTTTGCCAGTTAGAGAAAAGGCCTCAAGGAGTTGCATCGTAGCCATCTCAGCGCCATTTCTACGATAGAGGAAGTCCAGTGGGCTGCGGACGACTCCACCACAGATCGTGACATTTCAGATCTAAATATCTTCTTCGTCTTAGTATCTTTGGTCTTTTATTCTAGCACTCTGTTTTTGGTTTTTGCGTTTTGTTCTTTCCTTTGTCTGATCTTGTCTGAACTGCGATTTACTCCCCTACGAGTTGTAGTGGGAGGTAGTGTTCAAGCGTGTGAGCTTAGATCGTGTTTTGGGCCTGTGGGCCCACAAGCTGTTTGTCAACAATCTTTGAGAGGGAGGAACTCTAGATAACAAGCTGTGAGGCTCAACAGGTGTAGAGGATTTGTTCCTCATTTCAAGTTGTTGGGCAGTAGGAATCCTCACTGAGTTCAGTGGGGGGTGGACGTAAGTCTCTAGATAGAGACTGAACCACGTAAAAACTTTGTCTCGCTGTGTTGTGTGTTTATTCATCTCTGTGTGATTGGTTCGCTAGATGAATGTCTAGGAACACTAAGATCATAGCATAATTTATGTGTTACATCTACTTATCTCTGCGCAGTTATTCTAGCAATTTGGGTATCAAATCAAAAATTGGGTGATAATCTATTCACCCCCCTCTAGATTATCTATTCCACTGTATCAACACGAGTTTATTGCTCGGCCGATTTTTGTGATAAGAAGGCCGAGGGTTGGGCTTTTGGGTTTGGATCATGGCACCTGGCTGACCTTTATAGTTTTGAAGCCAAGAGTCGGATTTTACGGATTGGAACTAGGCTAACCTTTGTGGTTTGGAAGCTAGGTACCGAAATTTGGGACTTGGCTGATCTTTGTGGTTTGGGAGTCAAGAATTGATTTTTGGGGATCGACTGACCTTCATAGTTTTGGGCCAATATCTAGAATTTGGGATTTTGCAATCCAACTAACCTTTGTGGTTTGAAAGCCGATATTGTAAGATTTGGGTTTAAGTCTTGAGACTTGGTTGACTTTTGTGGCTTGGAGGCCAAGAGTTAGAGTTAAGCTTTGCTGCTCGACTGCCCTTCGTGGTTTGGAAGCCAAGAATTGGGCTTGGAGTTTGGAATTTAAGATTTGGAGTCTGAGGATTGGAATTTCGAGAGTTGTGGATTGGAGAGTGTTTGGTGGGGTGGGACAAAGCCATTTAAACAAAAATGGTCAGATTGATGGCTCATAATGAGTGATGGTAACAAAGTTTTTTTTCCCTTTTTTTTCACATTACCAATCTCAACGCCCTTTCAAGTTTTCGCCGAAGCTGGCCCCCTTTAATATTGTCCAACGTGCCCTGGGTTATCACATTGAGGGGTTTAACATTTTTACCTGAGACGCCCTTTCGGATTTTCATCTCAAACGAATTTTAGGCATCTTTGCCCATAGACGTTCCTATGGCGGGAAAGACTAAATATGCCAGGTGTTTACACGTGGAATTTTCGAAAGTTGGATAAATATGTGTACATTTTGGCATATTTGTTAATTCTACGCTTTTGGATTTATCAGACGATTTAGAATTCGTGTACTAGACTTTTCCCCACCGATCGGAGTCGATGTTAGTTTATAACGGACAAATCCGAACACCTTTGATTAACTGTCGAAGAAAGCCTTTGGCCTCTATACATTGTGACATTAATGATCTTGATGATAGTCCATGACGGGTACATACTCTTGCAAAGAAATTTGAAGACTTTATTTTCTTGAACATATGTAATTTGGATTACAATCGGTCTTTCCAGACCTTTACATATAGTCTCGATTATGTAATCGGATCTTCTAGATTACATCCAGTTGCAGCCAGAACCTCGGAATTTGCTTCAATCTGCATTTGGCTATTCGAATTTGATTTCGTCCTGATCAGGTCATTGAATTTACTTTTGTCCCATGATTCGACGGTTGAATTTGAATTACATCACGAGGACCGTTGGATCGCCAAGATGATCATTGTCGGTCCCTCGGAGTTGCTTCATGGTCATAATCACTCTTTTGATTGTGATTGGACCCTTAAGTTAGCTTGGTGTCCATAAAGGACATTCCCGCCTGAGGCAGGGTATGTTTGTAATTTTCCCTCCATCAGGGTATTTCTACAGTTTTTCCAAACTTTGGGATATTCTTGCAATTTCTTACTTTCTTGGAGATAGCCCCGTCACTTCTTGACTTCATGGGCATTGACTTTTTGGATATAGTCTCGTCACTTCTTGACTTCCTGAGCATTCTTGTCATTCTGACATTTCGGCATATATTTGACATTTCTTGACTTCTCGGAGATAGCCCCATCATGTCTTGACTTCCTGGGCATATCAGCCACTTCTAGACTTTTCGGAGATAGCCCTGTAACTTCTTGACTTCCTGGACATATCTGCCATATCTTGACTTTTTGGAGATCGCCTCGTCGTTTGACTTCATGGGTGCTCCTGACTTCCATTCTTGACTTCTCGGAAATAGCCCCATCATTTGACTTCTTGGGCATTCCTAATCTACATTTCTTGATTTCTCGAAAATAACCCTACCATTTGACTTCTTGGGTATTCCTCGTCTTCATTTAATGACTTCTCGAAAATATCCAAGTCATTCGACTTCTTTGGCATTCCACGTCTTCATTTCATAACTTCTCAGAAATAACTCCATCATTCAACTATTTGAATATTCCGAGTCTGAATTTCTTGATTTTTCAGAGTTTATTTATAATTTCATCAATTTTTGAGTTTTCAGACATGATAGCTCTTGCCCATGAAAAAGATACATGAGCTTGAATGGTTAGCCATAAGTCAAACTCAAAAGAGCGCACACCGCTTCAGGAAAGTAATGTGAGCCCGCTCCACCGAGTCGTGCAAATGGCGTCAACCGGAACAAGAACATTCTTTGTTAATTTTGAGACCCCACAAATGGGGGTATTTCTGCAATTTTCTGCAATCAGATGTATTATGTAATTTTTCCTTCATCGAGGACATTTCTATAATTTTCCCATCACCAAAGGTATTTCTACAATTTTCCCACCACCAAGAGTATTTCTACATTTTTTTTCTACATCAAGAATATTTCTATAATTTTTCCGTCATCGAGGTCATTTCTGCAATTTTCGATGACATTTCAATTTCAATTGGTACTACGGCCTTCACCCCATACACCAGAGAGAAAGGGGAACAGCCGGTGGGAATCTTGTAGACAATTTGGTATGCCCAGAGAGCTTCGTGTATTTTCTCGCCCCAATCTCTTTTGCGGCTACCCACTATTTTAGCTAAGAGCTTGCAGAGAGTCTTGTTGAAAGTTTCGGCTAATCCATTAGCCTAGGGTTTTGACAGCCAATACATATATTGTTCTATTCTTGAACGGTGTGTCATTATCTGACATAATCCGACTGGGAGTGTCGAATCTATATATGATGTAGTGCTTGACAAATTGGGCGACTGCCTCTCCCGTGACCCCCCGTAGAGGGATAGCTTCAGCCCATCGAGAGAAGTAGTTGATTGCGGCTAATATGAACTTGTGGCCTTTAAAGTATGGTGGGAAGGGTCCCACGATGTCTGTACCCCATTCTGCAAAGGGCCATGTAGGACCCGTGGGATGCAACGAGCTTGAGGGTCTTCATGGCACCGGGCCAAAGGCTTGTCATTGATGGCACGTACGGGCGTATTGGTTACAATCCGCATGCATGGTGGGCCAGTAGAAGCCCTTAGGTTTTATGTTGTTCTTCATTTAGTCCCCTGCTTGATGGGCGCTGCAAAGTTCTGAGTGGACCTCATGCATAATCATTTTGGCTTTCTTTGGCGAGAGACAACGTAGAAGAACAGACTTGTCTTTTTCATGGACAAACCCATTGTTGCACCCGTAATTTATCATGCTAAATTTTCAGGATTTTGATCTCGCATGTGACAAGGTTTCGGTACGGTGTATCACCATCCGATAGGATATTCCTACACGGGGTCCTCTACTCGGCGTATCGCCGTCCCGTCGGATATTCCTAAGTTTAAGGCTTTATAGCCTACATGGGGTTACAATCTAAATCCCTCGAGGGATGGCCACAAACCAAGCTCAAGCCACAATGATTGTCAGGATCGTGTGGTTGTATTAAAATCACTACGAGATTAAGTCTCCGTCCTTTGAACGTGTAACTACGAGCAAGGAGAACCTCTACAACAACGAAGGAGATGCTGAAAAAGGTCTACGTACCAAGCACAACGCCCCTCGCACGTGTATAACGAAGCACGGACAACAACTCGTCCTCCTGCAGCGGCCTACGGCACGAGAAAGACGACAAACGAACAAGGAGACGCTCCTTCTCGCTATTCTCCACGAGACATGGCGAGAACTCGAAGCTTCAAAGCCCGGGAGACCCCCCCTTTTATTATAATCCAATAGGAGAAGACCCGTCCGGGGCCGGGGGGACCCGTACGGGATCGCCATTACCCGGACAAGTCCGCCCCGGAGGCGGACAGTCTCGGGCTAGACTGCCTCGGGGCGGGCGGACTCGCCCGGGGCCACCCGACCCCGGGGGGGACCCACCCGGGTTCCGCGACCCCGGGGAGGCCCCCTCGGGGGGGGTGCGACCCGGTGGGGACCACCCGAGGGTCCGGGACCCCGGGGAGGTCCTCCCCGGGGCGCGCGACCCCGGGCAGGACCCACCCGGGGTCCGCGACCCCAGGCAGGTCCTGCCCGGGGGGTCGCGACCCCCCTGGAAGGTTCCCCCCCGGGGGTCGCGACCCCGGGCAGGCCCCCCCCGGGGGTTCGCGACCCCGGGGAGGTCCCGGACCGTCCCGGGGACCTCCCACCACGGGGAGGACCCATTCCCACGCACGGACTTAAAAATTTTTGAAAAGGTGACCTCCCCGGGGTCATTTTCATCCCGTTGGACCCGTACGGAGTTGAACACTCCCGGGGAGGTTCCTCACTTCTATAAATAGACCCTCGGAGGTCCAGAAGAGGAGATCTACGATCTACAAGCTACAACCTACGGAAGACACTCGGAGCGTTTTGTTCGTTTGTTCGTTTGTCTTGGCCCGCGAGGGGTAAGTCCTCGGGTCTTGTGTATGTGTAATTTTGCCCCTCAGTGGGCCATGTTGTTATTTCTATGTCTTGGGACGACTATGTCATATGCTTCTGCCCTAATAATGGGAGAATTGCATAAATGTCCTCCCCGGGGTCCGAGAAACACCAAAGTCCTATTCTTTGCAGTTATACCCTGCAACTTTTGTAATTGGGGCTACGCCCCTACTTCCCGCGTTAGGGCGGACTTTTGTACAGTCGACAAACTCGCCGACAACCTTTGTACTCATTTGAACTATAGAAGCACTCAGCTTGTTCTATGTATGTCTTTGGGTGAAAAATTTATAAGAAAACCCCCGACTTCTGAAAATTGCATACATACCCCTCCTTCAGCCAAATTGACAGATGTGTGCCTTATATAAAGCCCCTTGTCATTCCTTTGGTCTGGAAATGTCGTCAGTTCAGTCCGACCCTCGGGTGCCACCTCAAAACTCGGTCTGTGTAGGGCATGGTAACCCTTCAGAAATGGCCTAAAAACGGCCTAAAAACGGCCTACCAGCCCCCATAACCCTTCAGGAAGAGCCTCAGCGCCTTGGGAAATCAGGAATCCGGTCCTACTTCCGTTCCAGCACAGAAATTTCAGAAGTGTCCCTGGCTTGGTAAAATTACCAAAATACCCCTGAGTTGGTAAAATTATCAAAATACCCTCGGGGTCTAGAAAACTTCTCTCTACTTCAAAAATGCCTATGGCTTCCGCATATTTGCGCTTCCATTCCTAAATCTTAAGGTTTTGCTCAGACCTAGCCCTAATTCAGTCGTTTCTGTTAGTTGGTGGTGAGTGAGTGGACATCATGAGCTCTTCAAGAGAGTTTGCCCTCAACGCCAGAACCTTGTAAAAGACTTTGGGGTTTTCTTTGACAGTCAAACAAAGGTGTTCGGACGTTAGGCCGATGTAAATCAACACTGACTACGGTCAGTGGGGAGAGGTCCAGCACTCGAATCCAAATCGTTTGATACTATGTCCACACACGGAATCACCCTCTATACATAGAGGAGGATGTTTCTTATCAAAAAGAACAAAATCTATATCTTTATCTACGATAAAAAACCGATTAGATTTTTCCGTGTCTCACAGACTGACACGCCCGGTGGGACCTTTCCCGCCTTTCTTCTTTCTGTCAAAGAAAGCCTCCAAACCTTCTTCAAGGTTCTAATTGCCCCTCTTCCTCTTACAGGACGGGAAGAGGAGGGCACATCTCACTGTTCATTTGAGAGTTCTTTGTAAATCTGCACGCCACTCCGTTCGTGCTACGCACCACCACCAACGTCAGCAACAGCGATGGCTGCCGTCACCTACGGCCCCGAGATCGTCGCCAACCATGCCAGGGTCGGCTACCTGGCAACGCCACTTGTTTTCGGCGACTTCCGAGCGGTCGTCGGCTCGCCCTTCTTCCTGGGTGTTGTGCCCGTGGTTGAGGTCAGCTCAGCCGCGGCTGTGACGACCATCACTGAGGGTGTCTGGCCCTCTATTTCATCAATTGGCCGGGTCCGCCCGGTCAAGAAGACAACTGTCGGAGGCGTCAGGCCTTCGGCTCCAGTAATTGGCCGGGTCAGTCCGGTTAACAAGACCATCACTGGGGTGTTAGGCCCTCTACTCCAACAGTTGGCCGGGTTTGCTCGGTCAACAACGCGACTGTCGGGGGCGTCAAGCCCTCGGCTCCATCAACTGGTCGGGTCTACCCGGCCGAGAAGACAACAGCCGGGGGTGTCGGACCCTCTGTTCCATCATTGGCCGGGTCCATCCGGTCAATTCTCCAACTGTTAAGGGTGTCAAACCCTTCATCCCGACAACCAGCCGAGCCCGCTTGGCTGCTATGTCAATGGCCGAAGGTAGGTGTCAGGCCTTCTGCCCCAGCTATTGGCCGAGTTTTCTCAGTCAATCAAATCACGGCCGGCGCCGCCCCTACTCAACGGGGGCAACGCCGTCGCCGTAATGGCCCCAACTCCAATGCGGCGACCCTCAGAGGTGCTGTCCCTGCTCAACGGGGGCAACGCCGCCGTCGTCAGGATGACGCCATGCCTATGGCGAGCGCCACCACCGTCGCCCCTACCCAATGGGGGCAACGCCGTAGCCGCAAGGGTGCAAGGCCCGAAGCGGCTGTCTCGCGCTCCGGCAAGACTGTAATCGTCGGAGATATTCACATCCGGCTCGATGGAGGCGAGCCGATTATACCACGGGATCGTCATGTCCCGACTATCTCTACCTCCAACCGCTTCGAGCCCCTCCGGCAAGTCCGGGGGGACGGAGCGAAGAAGAAGAAGAAGTCTGCCGTACCGGCAGCAACCCAGGGCCCTCTGCAACGGCCCAAGCTATGAGCTCCCCGTCCGAGGACAAGGGGCAACCAAGTGGAGGAGCGCCAGCTCCATATAAAGAAGATCTGGGTCACCAAGGAGGAGGCCCGGATTCTAAGACGTGCGAGGGCGGAGGAGCCTTTCCGCATGTCAGATCTGCGACAAATGCGGAGTCCGACAAGCATTGAGGTCTCAGTCTCTCCGAGATCTACAAATCAGCCTCTACGGGGGGCAGAAGCGCCGTGGAGCCGGCAAGAAGGTGCGACCGACCTCCCCGTGGGCCAGTTCCACGCACACAGATGAGGATTGCTCCCCTCAAGCATCTAATCCCGAGTGTCTGTCTTTGACAGACTTGGAGGCCGCCCAAGCCGGAGCGACAACCGCCAAGAAAAAGCGGGTGGTCCAGGTGACCGATAACACCGTCAAAGTGTTCACACTATTACGCCACATCCGGCGACAACAACCCGAGAATACCTCGGGAGAGCTTGACCACCCATCCAATATTTAAGGAGGTCAAGGCCGGTCTCCCGGATTCTAGCGCAGACGCAGCAGGCGCCGGCCGCCGGTACATCTCAGCCTGAGCCGATACGGCAAGAAGAGCGCCAGGAAGACGTCCGCAGTGTTGATGGGGACAGTCACTCCCGGCACGAAGAAGAGTTGGGGGAAGAGCCACGGGCCACATTAGACGAGCTTCGACGGGAAAACCAAGAGCTCAAGAACCTGCTACAGTCGCTTTTGCGCGAAAAAGAGGTTCCTTCCCCACCTCAGGCGGCGCCGGCTGGAGTGGATCAGCAGCCTCCTCCCGTTCCAGCACCAGCCAACGCTTCCGCCACTGCTGCCAGACTCCCACTGGCAGTGGACTTCGAAGTCCCGCCGCATGAAGCCAATGCGCGGTCGTCTGCTACTCCGGTCGCAGAAAGCCTCATGGCGCAGAAGCAGATGATCGAGCGCATCGTGGAAGCGAAGTTCGCTCAACATGGCGAAGATGTGGCTACCGTTGATTTGTATAGCGTGCCATATCCCCTCCATCATCAACTCAAGAAGCTTCCGCCTAATTGTCCGAAAGTCCCGAAACTCCAGAAGTTCAACGGGCATGGTTCTCCGCATGAACACCTGGCCTATTACATGACGGCCATGGGTGAATTAGCCCTGGTAGAGCATATTTGTTGCGGTATTTCGCCACGTCCTTGACTGGCACCGGCCTTCCAGTGGTATTCAAGGTTGAAGCCCAATTCAGTATCTGATTGGGCTGATATGCAGAAGAAGTTTGTCGACCGCTTCCAGATGGTCGAACGCAAAGTCTCCTTAGCAGAGCTTTGTTCCCTTCGACAGAAGAAGGGTGAAACAGCATTAGACTTCATCAAGCGGTGGAGGGACGTCAGCATGCGCTGCGATAATCCTCCGACGCCTGAAGATGCGATCACCATCTGCCGCAGGGGTCTCTCGGCAAAAGTCAGTGAAAGCTTCTCGGCTCCAATATCAGAAGCTTTGACTAGTTGAACACGGTGGTGGCGGAGATTGAGATGTTCTTCACTGATCACCCTGCACAAGCCTCTACAAAAGGCAAACCCTCCAAAGACCGTCTGGCTAGCGGTAAGGAGGTGAATGTCATGGACTTGTCCCCGACGAATGGAGATAAAGGGGAAGGAAAGTCTAAAGGCAATGGCAAGAAGCCTGATGCCAAGGCAAGCGCGTCTCGGTTGGCGGAGAACATGAAGACGCCGTATTCCTTCAGGAAAGAGCATACTAAAATGCTCTTTGATCTATGCATGAAAGAGCAGCTCATCACCCTGTCAGATCCGCGGAAGCCCTCAGAGGTGGACAAGATAGAGGATCCTACCTATTGTGTGTATCACCGAAGGTTGGGTCATACCATCGGCGACTGCTATATTTTCAAGAACATAGCGGAAGAGCTCATTCAAAAGGACTTGGTAAATATGTTGGGCCATGCAGTCGACCCACCTCAACCGCATGCTTGGAGTCGATCAAATCGGTTGGCTAATGTAGTCCACATGGTGGCAATGATCTCGAGTTCTAACGCCCCCGAGGCCGGACCTTCAAATCAGCAGTCCCACACTGGTCCCAGAGCCACTCCTCCCTCATTCCCTGAATGTTTAGCACTGCGGAGAACAATTCGAAAAATTCGAGGGGAAATTCGGCAATTGCAATTGGAACAGAGGCGCCTGGTGCAGTTCCTAGAGAGCATTGATCAACAGTTGGCCACCTTCCCCTTTGGCCCATTTGCCAGGGGGTTAGCTCCAGCCTACATACGGGAGGCGGGTGTATCACCCACGGGTCGGGCCCCGCTCAGGGGCTGGCTCTCTGAAGAGTCCTCGGATTCATCTGAAGACGAGGAGGACTCACCGGAAGACGTGGAGGCTCCACTTCAAGTCGAGCTCCCAGAGAAGTTATACTCCTTCCCTTTGGAGAAGACTCCCAATATCTTCTTCGCGTGTCAGCGGGCGGGATTGATTAGCCCGTCACCCGTGGAGCAGACGCCAGGTGCTGCTTTTCATCAGGGCTATTGCCCATATCATGAAGTTGTTGGCCATATTATCCACAACTGTGAGCCGTTCAAGGATCTCGCCGAAGACTTAATCAGGCGAGGGAAGGTCAGTATGGGCGAATTCCTAGTTGACCCACCGCAGCCGCATGCACGGGAGAGCCTTCACTTCTCTGTCAACATCATACATGCCTCAGCAGCTTTCCAACTCCCCGAGCCGCAGGAGGAGGGAATTAGTTCCCAGGGAGCCAGTTCCCAATCGCCCAAGTCCACACTATGGTATCCAGGGTGGCGACCATCTCATCAGTGTTCTTTTCCTAAGGAAGACACTGAGAAGATTTTTGACAAACTTCTGGAGGATGGCTGGGTGCTGACACATGACCCGCCGTCTTATTACAATGAGACGGCCAAGAGGCACCCCCGCAATTGCAAGTATCATGCAAGGGTGTCTCACCCCACTCGGCAATGCCCAGAGGTTCAAGACTTCATTGAAGCCCTCATCCAGAGAGGGGTTGTCGATACTCAGGGGAACTCCATGACAAGGTTGCGTCTTGCAGAGGCCGCCAGGGAAACTCTTCAGCAGGTTCGGCGAGAAGCTAAGGCTTTCTCCCGGTTAACCCGACCAAGTAAGCATGCGGAAAATGATGAATTCCCATTACTCACTAAAGGCAAGGCCACCTATAAAGGGGCTAAGGTCCAGAACCTAGGAAGTCAAGCCGTGGGAGAGAGTTCCAAGGCCCGTCCCAGGTCGAGTCAACCTGGCATCGTCATAAGAGAGAACTCTCGGCCAGATAACAAAGGCAAAGCCAAGGCGTCAGAGCCTTCAGCCAAAGCTCCTGCCAAGTCAGCAAGGCCATTAGTCGTGGAGAGGACTCGACTTCTTGAGCCCGCGAAGACCCCAATTAAGGCCTCTGTCAGCCCAGCGAGGCCGCCAATTGTAGAAAGGCCTCAGCAGCTCAAGCAAGCCAACCCACCAGCTCAAGCAAAGTCGGTGGAACCGCAAAGCTCCCAGAGGCCCTACTGTGGACTGGCAGAGTTCCAGGAGTTGCCTCCTGAAATAATTGCTCAGGCAATCAATGCCACCTTTCAGCCTCAGCCGGAGGAGGCTAATTGGACCAAGGTTGTCCCCAGGAAAAGCCGCGGCAGTAAGGCCCCTAAGAAGCCAGCCCAGAGCAAAAAGCTAAATTGTGGGAGCAAGCGAGTCCCACCTCCAAAGCAAACTCCCCTTTCTTCTCAAGAGGCAGCACGCCAAAAGAAGCAAGAGAAGAACCGCAGGAAGAATTTGAAGAGGAGATTGAAGAAGCAAGCCGAGCAAGTAGCTGCTATGGAGGCTCCTAAGGAGCCAACTCCTCTACAAAGACTTCAAAAGCTCATAGATGAGCTAGAGTACACTCCCCCTCATCCCACCAGGGTCGTCACTCTAGACGAATATATTCCCTGGGACAAACTTGGGCGCAAAGCCCGTCTTCTGCAATGGCTCCGGGAAATGGCCCACCGTCTTGAAGAAGGTGAAGACTTCCCAATCCCAGAGGAGCTCTCATTATTCTATAACGATGAGGAACTCACTGTCGAGATGCTCGAGGAAAATGCTGCAAGAGCTCTCCTGCAACATGGTGGCGATCCCACCACCTGACAACATTTATTGTCCCACGGCTGATAGCACTGGAGGCAAAGCTCCTATGGCAACATATCAGCGTCGCTCGGCAAGAAATGGCCGGGGACGTGGACGAGGTCGTGGCCGAGGACGTGGACGTGAAGGCCCCCTGGTCCTCGACCGGGTCATAATATTCAGAGGGGAGAAGTCGGGTCCTGTCCCGGAAACTCAAGTTCGGGGGATCCCTTTCATCCTCAGCCACTCAGAGGGTTCAAGCCCCATCTCAACGGCTAAGCCGGGTGGCGTCCCTTTTACAATCACCTCCTCCGATGAAGAAGAGGAGCCAGCCAAATCGCCAAAGTGCGAGGAGGCGTCAGAGCAGGCCGGCCCCTCTAACAGGGCCGAGCCCGCCAGCCAGGCCGGTCCTTCTAATGAAGACCAGCATGATGGGCCTTTGCCATCTCCAGAGGAATCCTTGGCTCCGCTATTCCAAGAAGATGCGGAAGGCCAGAATGCGGAGGAGCACCCTTCTAAGCGAGAGAAGCCTCGCCAGGCGCCGAAGACTCTGGCGGAGATCATCCCGTCATTTGACAAGACCCGTGCTCGGGCGGACCGCAAAATCATTCATCATATGAAGCGGTTCCCAACCAATGTCACCATTTGGGAAGCCATCGCCTGGAGCAAAGACCTCAGAGAGGCTCTTGTCAAGATACTTCAAGATCCAGAGGCATATGAAGCCCATGTGGCAGAGTTACAAGCCCAGGCATATGAAGCACTCACAGCCAACATCTCCTTCACGGACAAAGACATGTTGCTGTCCTCTCCGTGTCATAATCGCCCCTTATATATGAAGGGGACGATTAATGGGCATGATGTGAATCGCATTCTGGTTGACGCTGGAGCGGCTGTTAACATCATGCCTTTGAAGACAAGTCTTTATACTTGGCACCCTATCTACAAAAGGTGACTGATGTCAAGATCTCGAGATTCAATCAGGGTTCCGAGGAGGCGCTTGGTCGGGTTGTAGTCAAGCTTGCCTTGGGTGATTTTGTCACCCAAGCGACATTTTATATCATCAACTCCGACACATCTTACAAGATGCTGCTTGGAAGACCCTGGCTTCATGAGAATTGGGTTGTTCCTTCAACTCTTCATCAGTGCATTAAATATGCCAAGAAAGGGGAGCAACATACGGTCTTCGCAGACCAGGCCCCGTTCCACCCCAATGAGTGCCATCTGGCCGATGCTTCGCTATATTTTGGGAAGCCCACTTTATCAATCCCCGAGTCTTTAAAAGACAAAGGGAAGCAAAAGGTGGACCCTGAAGTTGAGGAAGGGCAGCTCTTCACTGTCAACCAAGACATGGTAAAGATGCACAGGCTGAGCCTCAGTGCCGCCTCCAAGCTGACTCAACCAGAAAGGCGGGATGTTGACTTTGAAGCCAACCTCATCAGCCGGGTCATTACGGGAGTATCTCCTTACCGCCGAAGTGCCTCCAGCTCTCGTCCCAACGGGAAGAATACGAGGTGGAGCCGTTCAAGACCTTTACAGTCTCCTATCAACGGAGAAGGAGACGCAACAAGAGCAAGAGGGACAAGCCGATCATCTTTTACAAAGGTGATTTAGTCCCACCATGTCCTCTTGAAGATGACTTCGGCTGGGATACTCCCACCGATGTGGCGCCAGAGCCAGTCCAGGAGATGGATGATATGCCCAACTACATCAAGGAAATGTGTAAAAAGCAGCACATCCCGCAAACTCTGGACCCCGCACGAGAGGCGTACTTCCATCAGTTGTGGAATCCTCCGCAAGTCCGTGGGCAACCTCCCTTCTCCCGCAAAGATACAAGGGGCCTTGGCTATACCTAGGAGACGGACTTCGAGGTCCACTTTGCAGTCAACACCATAGGACTGCTACCTCTCCATCACGGGCAAGCAGAAGCTGAGCCCAAGGTTGATGACTCTATAAGGGAGTCCGGTGATGTGTCCTTGACACCCTCACCTTCATCAGGAGCTGACAATGGTCACCCTTCAGAGGAAAGAGCAGCCCAGCCTGCTAACCATCCGCAAAACAAAGCAAGCCTTCGGCTTCAAGTCACGAGCAAGGGTGCTTCGAAGAATTTGAAGTCTACGAAGCCAACACTGATGATGAGGGAGACTTCGTCGACCTCCAACCAGCTCCACCGGAGCTTGAAGACGGTGGTCAAGCAACTGTGGACGAATTGATTGAAATCAATCTTGGAAGCAAAAGCGACCATCGTCCCACCTTCATAAGTGCTCTACTCAGCGAGGAAGAAAGGCAGTCGTATCGACAGCTTTTAGAAGAGTTCAGGGATTGTTTCGCCTGGACTTATAAAGAAATGTCCGGGCTCGATCCTTCTGTGGCTGAACATGAGCTGGCAATACTTTCAACAGTCAAGCCAGTCAAGCAAGCTCAAAGGCGTATGCGCCACGAGCTGGAGCTGAAGGTCAACGCTGAGGTTGACAAAATGCTCAACGTGGACTTTATAGAGCCTTGCATGTATCCTGTGTGGCTCGCCAATATCGTCCCCGTCAAGAAGAAGAATGGCCAAGTCCGAGTCTGCATCAACTTCAGGGATTTGAATAAGGCATGCCCAAAGGACGACTTTCCTGTCCCGATCACTGAGACAATGGTTGATATGACCACCGGTCATGAAGCCTTGTCTTTTATGGACGGGTCGTCGGGCTTATAATCAAATCCGCATGGCCGTCAAAGACAAAGACCATACGGCTTTCCGGTCTCCTAAGGGGATCTTCAACTACAAAAGGATGCCGTTCGGTCTGAAGAATGCGGCGCAACCTATCAAAGGGCAATGACCAAGATCTTCGACGAGATGCTACATGACCTTGTCGAATGCTATGTCGATGATCTGGTCGTCAAGACAAAGAAGCGGGAGGACCACTTAGCTGACCTGCGTCGAGTCTTTGAAAGGCTTCGACAATTTCAACTCAAGATGAACCCGATGAAGTGCGCCTTCGGCGTCTCCAGCGGCAAAGTTCCTCGGCTTCATTGTCAGGTACCGGGGCATAGAAATCGACCCTGACAAAATAAAGGCTATAAGAGGACTACCTCCGCCCAAGAACTTGACAGAGCTCAGATCTCTTCAGGGAGACTCGCCTATATTAGGCGGTTTATTTCTAACCTCTCAGGAAGATGCCTACCTTTCGGCAGACTGATGAAGAAAGGGGCACCCTTCATATGGGACGAAGACTGTCAGAAGGCCTTCGAGCAAATCAAGGAGTATTTGCTGACTCCTCCTGTCTTAGGGGCACCTGTCAGAGGGAAGCCCCTTATCTTATATTGCTGCCTATGGATGCCTCTTTGGGGGCTCTCCTAGCCCAGATTAATGAAGAGGGCAAGGAGCAGCCGCTGTACTACCTCAGTCGAAAGCTAATTGGGCCTGAGCATCGGTACGCTCCCATGGAAAAGGTGTGCCTAGCTCTGGTGTTTGCTGTCAAGAAGCTAAGGCACTATCTCCTAGCCCATCGGGTGGAGCTCATCTCAAAATGTGACCCACTCAAGTTTCTACTCAGCCAGCCTGTCCTCTCTGGTAGGCTTGGTAAATGGGCACTTATCCTCATGGAGTTCGACATCACCTTCGTCCCACGCAAGGCGATCAAAGGACAAGGAATGGCGGAGTTCTTAGCAGCGCACCCTGTGCCGGAAGATTCGCCACTCAACTTTGAGCTCCCCGATGAAGAGGTGTTAGTGCCTTCTCAAGCTACTGGGGAACATTATGAAAAAGTCCCACCACAGATGGAGCCGGGTGTCCTCACCCTTGACCTCCCACATTGGGAGTTATATTTTGATGGTGCCTCACGGACAATCAAAAGGGCCGGCGGCCTTACAGACTATGTCTCAGGCGCGGGGGTAGTCTTTGTATCTCCACAAGGCGGCATCCTCCACAACTCTTGCGCTCTCATGAAGTCGCTGACTAATAATGAGGCAGAGTATGAAGCGCTAATATTCGGGCTTCAAGTTGGCACTAGAGATGGACATCAAGTGCATCAAAGTGTACGGGGATTCTCAGCTCGTCATCGACAAGTACTGGGCGTCTATGATGTCCGAAAGAAGGAGCTCGTCCCCTATCATGCAGCCGTCATGAGGCTCAAGGAAAAAATTTACCTATTTGAAATAGGCCATGTCCCCAGAGGCAGCAACTCCCAGGCTGATGCTCTTGCAAAATTGGCAGCAGCCCTAAAACTCCCGCCTGAGGGAGAATTAAATATTACTGTCAGACATCCGAAGGCTCATGCCAAGTGTGCTCGACGAAGAATCCGGCCTCACTGTTTATGAGGTCGACAACATTCAAGAGGAGAATGCTCCCGAAGAAGAAGATTGGCGGAGCCAATTATAAGAATAAAGAACGGCTGGCTCCCTCCTGATCGGCTCAGAGGGTGCAACTGCTACGAGGGCGACATCCTACCAGCTGATGACGGTCTGCTCTTTAGGCTTGTCCATGAAAAGACCGATCGGTCCTCCTGAGGTGCCTTTCGTCCAAGGAAGCGAAGACCGTCATGCACGAGGTCCACTCCGGATTGTGTGGAGCTCACCAGGCAGGAGCTAAGATGAAAAATAGCATCAAGCTTAAAGGGTTCTATTGGCCCACCATGTACGAAGATTGCAATCAATATGCTCGTACATGTCATCAATGCCAAGCATTCGGCCCAGTCCCTCGGCGGCCACCTAACCCGCTCCATCCAACAGCGCCTACTTGGCCATTTGCAGAGTGGGGTATGGATATTGTGGGACCATTCCCACCATCGTCCCAAGGCCACAAGTTCATACTTGCCGCCACTGATTACTTCTCCAGATGGGCGGAAGCCGTTCCACTACGGGAAGTTACAGGGGAGATAGTTGCTCGTTTTGTGCGGCACTATATCATATACAGATTCGGCACCCCCAGTCGGATTATATCCGATAATGGCACGCCATTCAAGAACAAGACTGTTTATGCTTTGGCGGCCAAGTTCCATATCGACTGGAGGACGTCATCAGGTCTACATCCCCAAGCCAACGGTTGGCCGAGGCCTTCAACAAAACCCTCTGCAAGCTGCTGTCCAAGATAGTAGGTGGCCGCAACGGGATTGGGGCGAGAAGGTCCACGAAGCCCTATGGGCCTATCGACTATTACAAAACCCCACGGGTTGCTCCCCATTCTCTTGGTCTATGGAGCTGAAGCAGTGATCCCTGTGGAGATCGAGCTGGCATCTTACCGCGTTGCTGTGCACGCCGGATTGCCAGGCCAAGACCAGTCGAGATAGAAAGGAGGCTTGAAGAGTTGTCCAACCTTGAAGGTCAAAGACTCAAAGCCTACAAGCACTTACAAGTGTATCAAGCCCGCATGACACGTGCCTATGATAAGCTGGTCAAGCAAAGGGCGTTCAAGAAAGGCGACCTCGTCATGATTAAAGAAAAGGAGGTTCTCGCGGGAAGATCCAGCGGCAAACTCCAGCCTAATTGGCGTGGGCCTTACGTCATCCAGAAAGTCTACGAAGGAGGGGCCTATACGGTCCTTGACCACAAGGGGGACAATCCCTTCCCTCCTCTCAACGGCAAGCATATGAAGCTCTACCATGCGCCACCGCAGGAGTTTCCACAGCAGTCCTCACAGGACAGTACCTCTCCTCAGTGAAGGTTCAAAAAAAAAAAAGAAGGGGTTAAAAATACGATACCCCGGCGGACTCAGTCAGCCTTCAACAGTTGGCTGAGGGCAAAAAGGCCATAGACCCGGTCGAGGTGAAAACCCGAAAGGGCGCCTCGGGCAAAAATGGGCAACCCCTCGGTGTGAAAACCCGCAAGGGCTGCACCGGAAAAAGCTAAAGGGGGCAAGCCTCGGCGAAAACCCGAAAGAGCGGTGAGGTTGGTAATGTGAAAAAAAAATCCTCTCTGTCTATTCTAAGGGTGCTCTAAGTGAATGACTCCACCACATCTCGGCCAAACATCATATTGATGCTATGGCTACACCTTACATGTCATCCCATGACACCTAGACCCATCGACGTTCTCACGTTGTCATACTCTGTCCTATCGGGCTCGGCCTACGCATGTCCCCTTTCGGGCTGTCGACCTATTCTGCCTACTGGCTTCGAGGTTCACTCAGGTGTCTATTCTGAGCGGTTAAACCTGCTTACTCTCTTGTCCACTGGGAACTGGCCTCAGTATGCTCTCTCGGGCTGCCAACCCATCATGTCTTCGGTCATTTTACCTTCTGCGACTGGCCTCAGCACGCCCCCCTCCGGCGCTGCAACTCATTCTGCCTTTGGCTAATTTCACCTTCTAGTGATTGGCCTCAGTACGCCCTCTCGGGCTGCCAACCCCTCATGCCTTTCGACTCATTTTACCTTCTGGGACTGGCCTCAGCACGCCCTCTCGGGCTGCCAACCCATCTACCTTTTGGCTCATTTCACCTTCTAGTGATTGGCCCCAATACGCCCTCTCGGGCTGCCAACCCATCATGCCTTTCGGCTCATCTTACCTTTCTGGGATCTGGTCTCAGTATGCCCTCTCGGGCTGCCAATCCATCATGCCTTTTGGCAGATGTCCCACCGGGTCTGGCCTTAGCATGTCCTCTCGGGCCGCCAACCCACTTCTTCGCCTATTGGCTTTAGGATTTGACTCTCACGTCCCACTAGGGCTGTCAAATCCACCCTTTTTTTCTTCTGGGTCTGGCCTCTGCATGCCCCTTTCGGGCTGTCAACCCATCCCGCCTCTTGGCTTCAGACTTGACTCATATATCCCACCGGGATCGCCAAGTCTATTCCTTTGTCCCCACGGGCTTGGCCTCTGCATACCCTCGTCGGGCTGCCAACCCTATTTGCCTATCAGCTCACGGATTTGACTCGTACGTCCCACCCGGGCTGTCAAATCCCCTCTTTTCATCGCTTCGGGTCTGGCCTATGTATGCTCTCTCGGGCTGCCAACCCATTCCGCCTATCGGCCTCCAGGTTTAACCCGCATGTCCCTTTCGGACTGTTAAACCTACTCCTTTGTTGTCCCAACCGGGTTTGGCACATGCACACCCCTTTCGGGTTGCCAACCCGTTCAACCTTCGACTTTTGGATTTGGCTAATTACGTTCCGCTAGGGCAGCCGAAGCCATCCATTTGTCCCACCTCTGCGGCACACACATCCCTACGGGAGTGCCACTTTCTCCTTGCCTTTTGACATTATAGGACCCAAAAAAAAAACGGGGTTAAAAATATTGATGCCCAGCGGACTTGGTTGTTTCTGTTAGAAGAACAATCAAGGGCAAAAAGGCTTTGACCCGGCTAAGGTGAAAACCCGAAAGGGCGCCTTAGGCAAAAATGGGTACCCCTCAGTGTGAAAACCCGAAAGGGCGCACTGGAAAAAGCTAAAGGGGGCCAGTCCTGGCGAAAACCCGAAAGGGCGGTAGGGCTGGTAAAGTGATAAAAAATATATATACAAAAAAAAGAGAGACATATGTGCAAGAGGACGGAAGCAAAAAATAGCTATGCTAAGCTCTGTCCTTTATTCACTAATGTCATCAAGGGAGCCCGAGACAAGCCCTCGGGAGTAACTCAAACAAAAAATGGGGCGCAAGGGCCTTATGTACAAGAAAATGCCAGAGCTCGTCAACCACGGCGCTCGTCCCCTCGCAACTCTGCAAGGCGAGTCTCCCTCTGGAAGATCTCACCCCGAAGCTCATCAGATCGGCGACGGCAGGTCTCCACCTCAGCTTGGACACTACGACGCTCCTCAGCAGCCTCCTGAAGCTCTCTCTGTAGCTCCTCCACTCGGAGAGAAACCCTCCGGCTATGTCCCTCGAGGCTCTCGAGGTGGAGGTCAGTCTCCGCCTGGGCCGCTCGAAGCTCACGCAGCTGCTCCTCCTGCTCCTGGACCTGTAGCTGGGCTCTCCGTCTCTGCTCCTGTGCAAGATGGAGGCGAGCAAACTCGCTCCATAAGCCCTCCAGTTTCGCGGCCCATGCATCCCGGGGAAGACTCAGTCCGTGGTAGCTCCTGGTGAACACCTCCAGATCGGCCCTCAAAGCCTCCACGGAGGGCAGTGGGTCAGCCCGGATCAACTGATCAAGACCCTGCAGGAGCTGGTCAGCGATGGCAACATGTAACGCCGTCCCGAGTGCAGGAGCGTCGGGCCACTCAACTCCAAGGGCAGGGAAATCCATGGGTGCCACGCCTGCCCCTTCTACGGACCCTGTTTGTAAAAAAAAAAGAGGAGAGATTGTGAGTGTATCACCACAATAATGTCACCAGGGTAAGACTCCAAGAGTGCAAACTTCAAGGACTCTTACCTGAAGCAGTCTCACTCGCCGGGTTGGGCCCACGAGGAGATCCCTCCCTAGGGACTGGGGGGCAACCATCAACAAGTGCTGGTCCCTGCTCGTGGATGGTATAGGCGTCGCCGACCTCTCTGCAAAGAAGGCAAGGAACGGAAAGTCTTAGTACTCCGGCCATACCAAAAACCAGAATGAGCACTTCATATTTAATGAAGACATACCAGCCTGCATAGGTGCCTCCTCCTCAATTACAGCGGGGTCAACCTCTGTCGTTGGCTCCATGGAAGGAGAGACAGCTGAAAGAAGGCATTCACATGTCAAATGATGATCAATATCATAAATGAAAGGGGTCTTGTTGGATGAACGACAAAATTCCTTAATTTGACGACAATGTACCTATCGCTGCCGAATCAGTGGAGGCCGCGGCCTCGTCGGCGGTGCCTTGCTCTTTAGATGGCATATGAAATGAGCCTGGTGTCTGGTCTATCTCTGTAGACCGAGGGAGGTTGCCCTCCTCTTGAGGATCGCCAGCTGTTTCAAAACAGAAGCATCTCTTATTGTCAATATGCA